>CAUYLG010046251.1:0-54077 GCA_963573385.1 Cacajao melanocephalus
TGTCTGTAATCCCAGCTACTCAGGAGGCTGAGGCAGGAGAATTACCTGAACCTGGGAGGCAGAGGTTGCAGTGAGCCAAGATCGTGCCACTGCACTCCAGCCTGGGTGACAGAGTGAGACTTCGTCTCAAAAAAAAAAAAAAAAAAAAAAGAAAGAAAATTTAAAAAGAAGAAAGTAAAAAATATATAGAAAAAAAAGAGAGCGCGTGGTGCCATGGTTCACACCTGTATTCCTACCTAGCACTTTGTGAGGCTGAGGTGAGCAGATGGCTTGAGCTCAGGAGTTCAGACTAGCCTGGGCAACAGGTCTCTACCACGACGTGGCCCCGGGACACTACATGTGAAGGTGGAGCTGGGTGGATGTCTCGTCCAGAAACCCCTGCTCCCCAGCTGGGCAGTGGGGTTGGAAGTCGAGGCTGCATCTCTTGTTGGGGTCATGGGGCCACCATGAAAGGACAGGGTTTGCTAGGATTTCAAACAGCAGAGCTCCTGATAGTCGTGACTGTGCAGCCCTGGGTTCCTCAGTCAGAAAGCATGCACTGCTTCTGCTCACCTTTGTATAGCTTCCCCTGGGTCTGCCACTCCAGACTTGGCTTTCTTAGCTCACTTTTCATGTTCTCAAAAGCAGTCCTTCACACCAGCGTCTTCCCATGCCAACGAGGAGAGGACTCTGCTCCGTACCCCCTGGATGAGGCAGCATGCTCAGGAGCCCCCTTCCGCTTGCCCTGCTGGGTGGCTCCCACCCCTGCATCTGCGTCCCTTCAGGGCTCGGCCTTGCTTCCTCGGTGATGCTATCACCTGCATTCCAGTCATGCTGCTGGCTCCCTCCACCAGGGTGGCTTGTGCACAACCCCTCCCTGGGGCCACCTGTGCAGACTCGGGGCCACCTGTGCAGACTCAGCGCTGCCTCTGGCCTGGCCATACCACCTGGGGCTGCCGGTACAGGGCAGCTTCCCCAAAGCACTGGGGCTTGCCTTCTGTGACCCGCCCAAGATTCCCTGATAGTGGCTGGACTCAGCCAGGTATCCTGAATACCACTCAGCCCCAGCTTGGAACCTTGATCTCAGCCCCTATGTGTCCTGTTTCAAAGGCCCTGGCAGACATGTGGACCTCATGTCTGCACCTCTGGGGCCCTGGACCACCCTTTGACTCCAGCCCACAAGTCAGGAGACCCTAAGTCTAGGGCATAGGGCATATCATACTTCTCGAGTATGTGGCCTACCCTGAGATGTGGAGGGAGGGTGCATCATTGGAGACAGCTGCCTGAAGCAACACCAAGACGGGGTGGCTGTGCTATCAGCCCAGGCCCTGGCCTCAGATTGGGAGTTACCACCTGGCAGGGACTCTGGTGCTCTGTGGGACTCTGTGGCCTTTGCTGGGGTCAGAGGCTAGAAGTAGGTTCAGTTCCTTCTCCTGGGCCGTCAAGGGGCAGGACGGCAGAATGGGCACCAGGTAGGCATGGCACTTCACACCCGTCTGGGGTGCTGCAGGGACGTTGCCAGGGAGGTCTTCCAGGAGGGGAGTTTGGGCATACCAAAGAACTGGGATTTGCACTGTGGTGTTTGTCTCCCACACGCACGATGCGGGACTTCGAGACGTAGTTCTGCATGGAGTTTCACAGGATGTTTCCTGGGAGGAGGGGGCCCATGCGGTGTGAGGGTTTCACTGGGATGGGTTGAAGGAACTGCTACATTTCCTACCATAGAGAGCACTCACTCACCATAGAGAGCACTCACTGGGTGAGATGAGGTCTCAATGTGGGGCAAGCCCTGGGGGTCACTCTAGGTTAAAGGAAGTCATGGGTACCTGGGGTACCAGGACTTCTAGGGCCCCTGTGATAGAAAGGTCTTTTGTTATAACATTGTAGTGTCTTACAGGACATGGGTCTCTGTGGGGCTTGCTGGAGTGGGAGTCATAGGAGACCACTGGGCGACAGGGACTCCGTGATTGGAAAGCTTGTTGGGAGTGGGCCTCCAGGGAGAGTCAGCAATCTAAGGGATTACCCCGCCCCCAGACACAAAGATGATCACAAGACTACAGAAGAGGGGGTGTGGGACGAGTTTAATTCATAAAGCAGCCTCCTGATCGGAAAGACGCCTAAGAGCCTGCCCTTGCAGAGATGTCCTTCCTGGAGGATAAGACCTCCCAGAGGAGGAGGCAGTGGGGACCCGTGTTGGGCTTCAGGCCATTCCTGGAAGCCAGTCCTGTGCTCAGCAGGTAGTGGCAGAGCCTGCAGAGAGTGGCAGGCAGGCCATCAGACACAGTCCCTACACAGACACCCCCTCAGCCCCGCAGAAGCCCATCCTACCTGGAGTGATGAGTAAGGTGGCTTTCTCAGGTACAGGACTAGTGAAAGGACCGCATCAGAGAAGTATCAGGTTAGCCTGGAGGACCTTCTCCCTACATCCCAGACTCTTGCCGCCCCAACCCAGGAGTACACCTCCTTGCTCTCCTTCCACGGTCATTTCACACAATACCGAGGTCGCAGCTTTCCCTGACTGGGGCCCTTCAGGGTTGACTATGTGAATAACAAAGCTGGCTGCAAGCCCAGCGAGTGGCCAGGACACCGTCCACTCTCCAGGTCAGGACTGTCCCCCAATAGGTCTGCCCCGAAGGAGGGGTGTACCACTGGGCTCAGCTCACCCACACTTCTTCTGGTTGTTCTTGCATTTGCATTTGCTACCTGGGAGGGAGAGAGGGGTTAGTGCTGGAATCAGAGCACTCCCTCTTCCTGCCCCACCCTGCCCCAACAGCCCCACCTGTCCTGCCACTCACTCAGAGCCGCCACGATCCCAGCAATGGCCAGGAGCCCTGCGCAGATCATCCCGCTCAGCTGCAGGTTTTTCCAGTCTAGGGGTGGTGGGGCACACAGAATGAGCTTGCTCCAGCCTGGGGTCTCACTCATTCATTCAAAAGACATTCATAGGCCGGCACGGTGGCACACCCCAGTAATCCTAGCATTTTGGGAGGCCGAGGCGGGTGGATCACCTGAGGTCAGGAGTTCGAGACCAGCCTGGCCAACATGGTAAAACCCCATCTCTACTAAAAATACAAAAATTAGACCAGCGTGGTGGCAGGCACCTGTAATCGCTTGAACCCGGGAGGTGGAGGTTGCAGTGAGCCGAGATGGAGGCATTGCACTCCAGCCTGGGAGAAAGATCGAGGCTCTGTCTCAAAAAAAAAAAAAAAAAAGGCCAGACGTGGACGTGGTGGCTCACACCTGTAATCCCAGCACTTTGGGAGGCAGAGGTGGATGGATCACAAGGTCAGGAGATCGAGACCATCCTGGCTAACACGGTGAAACCCCATCTCTACTAAAAATACAAAAAATTAGCCGGGCATGGTGGTGTGTGCCCGTAATCCCAGCTACTCAGGAGTCTGAGGCAGGAGAATCACTTGAACCTGGGAGTTGGAAGTTATAGTGAACTCAGATCTCGCCACTGCACTCCAGACTGGGCGACAGAGCAAGATTCCATCTCAAAAAAAAAAAAAAAAAGACATTCCTGAGCTCCCGCTTGGGCCAGCCACTGCCATATACATAAAGACAGACAAACAAGCAACAGAGGCATCATTCTGTGTCTGGTGGGGAAACACTAAGCAGAAAAAAAGTGGACATGCACAAAGAAGGGGCTTTGAAGGATGATCAAGGAAAGCTGTCCTGGAAGATGACCTTTGGAGCTGAGGCCCAGGGGAGAGGAGGAGAGGAGGACCACCTGGGGGATAGCGACTGGGGAAGGGGAGGGTGAAGGTGAGTGAAGGCAGGAGGGTAGGGGTGATATATCTGGGGGCCTAACCGCCCAGCCCTTCTCCAGGAGTGTTCCTAAGCATCCTGTGGGCACCCTCCCCTAGCTAGAGACAGGCTCTCACAGAGACCAGGTTTCATCCCCCATCCCACTTTGTCTACACTGGGTTCACACCACCCCTCACCAACTTGTCTGGCAAAGAGGTCCAGGATGGGCAAGGGTAGGGTGGGGGTGTGAATATCAGCTCTTACCATAGTAGAAGGGATCGTCTTTACTGGCTGGAAAAAGGGGTGGGGAAGATTTCAGAACCAGGAGACAGGATGTGGGTGTCAGAGGGGAGATATGGGCAGAGTGGGCAGGCTGTTTGGGGGCCTCACTCACCAAATGGGTCATTGGCTTCCAAGGCAGGCAGGCCTGTGTGGGAGAAGCAGAGAAAAAGGGTGGAAATTCATGACACTGGTGTCCAAGTGAGCTGGGCAGCAGGACCCCAGACCCGAGCTTGTGGGGTGACCCTGGAGCCACCAGTTCCCTTCCTCTCGTCCTCCCCAGCCCTACAGAGTCTCAGGGTTTGGCCCCCCACCCAGAGCCCTGCCTGCCCAGAGCCCTGCCTTCCGGGTTTGCACGCTGACTGGGATGACTTGTTATGTCTCTGCTCCCTGAAGAACAGGGAGTGCTTTTGTCTTTTTTTTTTTTTTTTTCAGTTGGAATCTCTGTCACCCAGGCTGGAGTGCAGTGGTGCAATCCTAGCTCACTGCAGCCTCGACCTCCCGGGCTCAAGTGATCCTCCCACCTTGGCCTCCCAGAGTGCTGGGATTATAGGCCTGAGTCACCGTGCCGGCCTGCTTTTGTCTTCAAGCCACTGGTGATTAACGTTTTCCACAGTTCAATTCCTCTGGAGCCATTAGGACCTTTTTTCAACGTTCTCATTCTACCTGTACTGTCATTTCCTTCACTTTTTTCTCTAAATTGGCAATATAAATAAAGCTGCTGATTGAACACCAGGTGCCCTTTGGGAGATGTTGTCTGGCTTTTGTTGCCTTTGTGGGTGGGGTGAATGCAGGAGGGTCCTGAGAGACTGGGAGAACTCACCTGCCAGTAGGAGAAGGGCCAGGGTCACTCTCTCCATGTCACAGTTCGAGGGGCAGGGCTGCAAGGGGGAGAGGCACTGGGGCTGGGGTCTGCAGCTGGTGGATCTACTCCAGGCTAAGGGCTCACTTGGCCAGCTAGAGGGGGCGGGGGCAGAGCCCCGTGGTGAGAATAGGTACACAAACCGGATGCTGTTGCTTGTGGGGCGATCTTGGGCAAGTGACTACTTTCTGTCTTCCCATCTAGAGAGGATAGTGGCTGCCTGGGGGAGTTGTGTGATTGAGCAAACATGAGCTAAGAGCTCAGAACAGGGCCTGCACTAAGTAAGTGCTGTAGAAGGCGTTGTGAAAATCCAAGCAATAAGCCCACCCCCCACTCCTCCCCATAAGGAAGATACAATTGTTTCTCTATTTCAGAGGAGAAAAAAAAAATGGAGCTTAGAGAGGTGAAATCAGATGCCCAGGGTCAGGCGGCTGCTATTCTAAGTCAGGGTCTGGAGCCTGCCCTCCTAACCCTACACAAAGGGCATTGTTATCAGGCCCTTAGGATATTGTTCCTAAAGGTCTGGGTCTGGGGTGGCTGGAGTCCAGCACCCTCAGGCTGAATTCCCAGAGAGCCTCCACAAAAGCAAGGGTGCAGAGGAGGGAGGGAGCACTGAGTCCAGGGATAAGGCGACCGGCAGCAGTCAGGACCTCCCCTGCCAGCCCTGGCTGGGGACCCTGCTCCAGCAGCCGCAGATTCTGTTCTCAGAGTATAGACCTCCCGGTGAGGTGACATTCTCCCTCAAGTTGGAGGTACCCAGGACCCCATTTACTTGTGCTTGGGGAGGCTGAGTCTTTGAGCACAGGCCCCCTCCCAGCCCTCTGCATATTGTTAGCCTAGAATGGTCAAGTGTTCAATACTGAAGCCACTGTTATCATCTGCTGCACCCAGCTCTGGCATCCTGATGAGATCACAGATCCAGGGCCAGCTGTCTGGGCTGGGTCCCTTCTCAGCCACTTACCAACTGTATGACTCTGCAGGCTCCTCACCGCTCCTTTGCCAGAGTCCTGTAAAAGGAGGATCATCAGAATAGTAGCAACCTCATAAAGTTATGTTGATGGAATTATGTGAATTACTATTTGTCAAGCTTAAGAACCATGCCTAGCACACAGCACTAAAAACCTGTTATAATACATACATCCATAGGCTGGGCGCAGTGGCTCATGCCTATAATTTCAGCACTTTGGGAGGCCGAGATGAGTGGATCACCTGAGGTCGGGAGTTCGAGAGCAGCTTGACAAACATGGTGAAACCCAGTCTCTACTAAAAATACAAAAATTAGCCAGGCTTGGTGGCAGGTGCCTGTAATCGCAGCTACTCAGGAGCCTGAGGCAGGAGAATTGCTTGAATCCAGAAGGCAGAGGTTGCAGTGAGCTGAGATCTTGCCACTGCACACCAGCCTAGGCGACAGATTAAGACTCCATCTCAAATAAATAAATAAATAATAAAAAATAAATACATCCATAAGTAAACACACGGTCCTTCTGCAGCAGGAGGGAGGCACTGGAGGGAGAGACTGTTAGACACTGCTTCTGAACATGGGTTCTTGGGTTAGGAGCAGTCTCCAAAGCTGGCTTCCCCCAGCCTTCATTGGTGCTACCTCCACCAACCTGGAGTTTCTGGAATAGGAGGGTCTTAACTCTAGGCCACATATTCTTTTTTTTTTTTTTCTGAGATAGGGTCTTTCTCTGTTACCCAGGATGGAGAGCAGTGGCGTGATCTCGGCTCACCGTAGCCTTGAACTCTCGTGGCTCAGGTGATCTCACCTGAGTCTCTCAAGCAGTTGGGACCACAGGCACAGACTACCAGTTCACAAATTCTTTAGCCAAGGGCTGGCTCCTATTTCCTTCAGTCCCCAACCCATTGTCCATATGACAGTGGGTGAAACACAGGAAGAGGCCTCCGAGTGACACCTGCAGCCATATCTGTCCTCAGACCCCTCAACAGGCTCCTCATTAAATTCTTGGGCAGCCACCCCCTTCACCTAGCAGCCCAGAAGTAGACGCCTGCTCACCTGCGAGATCACCTGAGTGAGGGCTCACCTGAGCTGGCGGTGCAGAGAACAGGTCTGAGGACGCTGCTGGGCTGTGGACGGCCCAGGCAGGTAGGTTGGCTCTTTAAACCCCGCAGCCCCGCCCAGGGAAAAATTAGCCGGGCGTGGTGGCAGGCGCCTGTAATCCCAGCTACTTGGGAGGGAACTGGTCAGGCTTCCTGAGACTCAGGCTGACGGGCCTGACACACCCAGGGCTGTGGGGGAGGGGCAGGCCTGGCTGCAAACCCTTTTTTGGCTTCTTTAGCTCACCCAAATCCTAAAAGAGGGGCCCAGAGGGTGCTGGGCAGGGTGTTTCTAGGCTCTTGTGCCAGCTGCAGGGGTGCTGGGACGTCTGTGTGGGGGTGTCCTGGGGACCTTGGAGGAGACCAGGAGCCAGGCACTGGCCATGAGGCTCCCTGTGCTCAGCTGTGCCACTGCTGTCACTTGGACTGGATGTCTACTGAGGGGAGGCTGGTGGCTGATGGGCACCCCTGGGGGTGGTTCACTCTCTGACAGGGCCCTGACACCCACTTAGCCTCCCCAATAGCAGAGAGATGGGGTCAGGAGGAGGATAGCCGCCCCAGGCTGAGGAGTGGCTGCCTCTCTCTGTGGACCCCAGGCTGGCCTTGATGCTGGGGCCGAAACTCACTCCACACAGGCATGTGGAGCACCCCAGGCCTCCCTTTTCTGCTGTTCCCTCTCCCTAATTCTTTTCCAAATGAGAGACACTTGTCCCTGTCCAGAAGGTAAGGAGGGATGGCTGACAAGGGATGGGGGTCTCTGGGCTGGGAGGGTTAGGGAGGGCAATGACAGTTTAGATGGTTTGTCTATTTATTTATTTATTTTTGAGACAGAGTCTCGCTCTGTTGCCCAAGCTGGAGTGCGATGGCGCAGTCTCGGCTCACTGCAACCTCTGCCTCCCAGGTTCAAGCAATTCTGTCTCAGCCTCCCAAGTAGCTGGGATTACAGATGCAAACCCACACTGCTGTGCTCAGCTAATTTTTGTATTTTTAGTAGGGGTGGGATTTCACTATGTTGGCCAGGCTGGTCTTGAACTTCTGACCTCAGGTGATCCATTCCCCTCAGCCTCCCAAAGTGCTGGGATGACAGGCGTGTACCACCCTCGGTTTAGAGGGTTTAGACAGATGGAAAGGGCAGGAGCAGGAGCTGTGCCTTGGCTGGCAGGGAGTGGAGGGTGTGGCAGGGGCAGGAGCCAGCACACTCTCTGCAAGGAGCATGAGAGGGAGGAGGAGTCACAGGCCCACTTTCCTTTAATTTCTCCAGGCGATCCATAAGACCCTCTGCACATAATCAAGCAAGCTGGCAGGCCCACACGGCTCCCACTATGTTCAGGTGGAAAGGGGAGTTGGTTTCACTAGTAATGGAAGGTTAGGGCTGGGGCACGGCACTGAGGGTGGGCAAGGTGAGAACAGAGAATTGGGTTTGGTGAGGGGTCCTTGGGGACTAAATGACTGAGGGAACTTTGGGCTAGGTAGAAAGCATCTCTCTCCCGGAGACATGGAGTCCTCTGTCTCCATGGGAAGCCCCCCAGCAGGACACAGCCTGGCAGGGCCTCTCCTGAGCAGGCTGGTTGGTGGGAAACAGAGAGAGGGACACTGTCCTTGATCTCTTGCCTGAGCTTACACTAGGGGAGGTGGGGGGCTGGAGAGTGTGGCCCCCTTCTTGAGACAACTCCATGTACTGACTTGAAAATATCTCCCAAGCCTCCCAAGCATCATGAATATACATATATACATATAATATACATATATGTATGTATATACATCATAGGCACGAACCACTGTGTCCAGCCCAGACATACCTTTTGTTTTTCTTTTTACGGGCAGCACGTGGGTGCAGGGCCTCCACCAAGCTGCCGCAGACATACTTTTAAATGGAAAAAAATATAAAGCAGTCACTTCTGTAAAAATATAAAATATTTGCCAGGTGGGGTGACTGACACCTATAATCCCTGCACTTTGGGAGGCTGAAGTGGGTGGATCACCTGAGGTCAGGAGGTCAACACCAGCCTAGCCAACATGGTGAAACCCGGTCTCCACTAAAAATACAAAAATTAGCCGGGCATGGTGATGGGTGCCTGTAGTCTCAGCACCCCACACTGAGGCAGGAGAATCGCTTGAACCTGGAAGGCAGAGGTTGCAGTGAGCCCAGATTGTGCCACTACACTCCAGCCTGGGTGACAGAGCAAGACTCTGTCTCAAAAAAAAAAAAAAAATGGCTGGATACAGTGGCTCATGCCTATAATCCCAGTACTTTGGGAGGCTGAGGCGGGCGGATCACCTGAGGTCAGGAGTTAGAGACTAGCCTGACCAACATGAAGAAACCCCGTCTCTACTAAAAATACAAAATTAGCTGGGTATGGTGGCACATGCCTGTAATCCTACCTACTCAGGAGGCTGAGGCAGGAGAATTGCTTGAACCTGGGAGGCGGAGGTTGCGGTGAGCCGAGGTCATGCCATTGTACTCCAGCCTGGGCAACAGGAGCGAAACTCGGTCTCAAAAAAGAAAAAAAGTCAACGCTCCTGTATGCAGGGACTCTCCTGAGCCACCGGTGGCAGAGTTATCAGGGAGAGCACTTCCGGTCAGGGGAAGGCCAGAGAGACATTCTGCATTTGACCGGCCCTTCTATGCCTACCACGTCTGTTCAGAAGCAGAATCACACTGAAGTTCAGGCAGCCTCTTGGGGCCTGGGCCGGCCGTGGCTGTGTCTGTATGCATACTGGGGGCTTAGCACAGAGGAGATGTCCAGGTGTTTCCTCTGCCCGCTGTTTACTTGAGCTCATTGCATATATGACTACACTTAGCCCTCACAGAGGTCCTTGGAGATACATACTCTCTGTCTGTCAATCTACAATAACCAAACAAACAGGTCAGATTTTGTTTTAAAGGAGTTTATTAAGGGTAAAGGTTAAGGACAGCCTGTTCAGGAAGTATGGATTGTAAAGAATGGAAGTCAGAGTTTTAAGGTCTTGGCCGGGTGTGGGGTTCCCACCTGCAATCCTGGCATTCTGGGAGGCCAAGGTGGGCAGATCACTTGAGCCCAGGAGTTTCAGACCAGCCTGGGCAACACAATGAAACTCCATCTCTACAAAAAAAAATAGAACAAATAGCCTGACGTGGTGGTGCACACCTTTAGTCCAGCGGAGGTGGGAGGATCGCTTGCGTACGGGAGGTCAAGGCTGCAGTGTGCCCAGATTGAGCCACTGCACTTCAGCCTGGGTGACAGTGGGAGACCCTGTTTCACAATAAATAAGTAAAATGTGTAAATTTGGGATTGTTTATTTTATTTTTATTTTTTTGAGACACAGTCTCATTCTGTCACCCAGGCTAGAGTACAGTGGCATGATCTCTGCTCACTACAACCTCTGCCTTTCGGGTTCAAGTGATTCTCATGCCTCAGCCTCCCAAGTAGCTGAGATTCCAGGCCTGAGCCTCCACGCCCAGCTAATTTTTTATATTTTCAGTAGAGACAGGGTTTCATGATGTTGGCTAGGCTGGTCTCAAACTCCTGACCTCAAGTGATCCACCTGCCTCGGACTTCCAAAGTGCTGGGATTACAGGCATGAGCCACTGTGCCCAGCCTGGGATTGTTTATAGAGACAAAGTTTAGGAAAGGTTAATAGAATTTTAACTGTTTTAAAATCTTTTTTGAGACAGGGTCTCCCTCTGTTGCCCAGGCTGGAGTGCAGTGGCACCGTCATGGCTCACTGCAACCTCGACCTTCTGGGCACAAGCAATTCTTCTGCCTCAGCCTCCTGAATAGCTGGGATTACAGGTGCACGCCGCCACGCCAGGCTAATTTTTGTTTTTTTGGTAGAGACAGAGTTTTGTCATGTTGCCCAGGCTGGTCTAGAACTTCTAGGCTCTAGTGATTTACTCACCTTGGCTGCCTAAAGTGTTGGGATTATAGGCATGAGCCACCCACTGCCCCTGGCTGAATTTTAACTTTTTAAAATGTAAAGTTTAATGTATAGTTATAACGATCTGGGCCAGGCATGGTGGCTCATGCTCATAATCCCAGGACTTTGGGAGGTTGAGGTGGGCAGATCACCTGAGGTCAGGAGTTCGAGACCAGCCTGACCAACATGGAGAAACCCCATCTCTGCTAGAAATACAAAATTAGCCAGGTGTAGTGGCACATGCCTATAATCCCAGCTACTTGGGAGGCTGAGGCAGGAGAATTGCTTGAACCCTGAAGGCGGTTTCGGTGAGCTGAGATTGCGTCATTGCACTGCAGCCTGGGCAACAAGAGATAAACTATGTCTCAAAAAAAAAAAGAGAGCTCTGATTAGTTGAAGTAGTCTTTCTTTAGGGGAGAGGTCTATTTAACACTTTATTTATTTAAAATTTAAATATTTATATGTAAAATGAAGGCTGTGCCTCACTATGTTGCCCAGGCTGATCTTGAACTCTTGGTCTCAAGTGATCCTCTTGCCTTGGCATCCCAAAGTGCTGGGATTATAGTGGTGAGCCATTGACTCCAGCCAATTTATTCATTTTTTAATTAGAAAATATGGAATCAGCCTGGGCAACATGGTGAAACCCTATCTCTACCAAAAATAGAAAAAAGTAGCCAGGCCTGGTGGTGCACACCTGTGGTCCCAACTACTCGGGAGAGTGAGGCAGGAGGATCGCTTAAGCCTGGGAGGCGGAGGCTGCAGTGAGCTGAGGTCTTTCCACTGCACTCCAACCTGAGTGACAGAGTGAAACCCTGTGTGTGTGTGTATATACATATATACATATATATATGGACTCCTTCACAAATTTGCGTGTCGTCCTTGTGCAGGGGCCATGCTAATCTCTGAATTGTTCTGATTTTAATATATGTGCTGGAGAAGCAAGCACTGTTTAACATTTTACACTGAAGATGTCATTGTCATAAGATCCATGTTCAGTTGTCATCTGGTCTGAGTAAGGTTCAGGATGATAAAAGAAGCACTTAATTTATTATTATTTTTATTTTTGAGAGGGAGTTTTTCACTCTACTTGCCCAGGCTGGAGTGCAGTGGCATGATCTCAGCTCATTGCAACCTCTGCCTCCCAGGTTCAAGCGATTCTCCTGCCTCATCTTTCCAAGTAGCTGGGATTCAGGCGCACACCACCATGTCCAGCTAATTTTGTATTTTTAGTAGAGATGGGATTTCACCAAGTTGATTGGGCTGGTCTTGAACTCCTGACTTCAGGTGATCCACCCGCCTCAGCCTCCCAAAGTGCTGGGATGACAGGCGAGAGTTGCTGTGCCCGGCTAATTATTTTTTTATAGAGACAGGGTCTCACTATGTTGCCCAGGCTGGTCTCAAACTTCTGGGCCCAGGTGATCTTCCTGCCTCAGACTCCCAAAATGCTGGAATTACAGGGGTGAGCCGCTGTACCCAGCCAAAGCAGTCAATTTATAACAAAGATTAGTGATTGGAGGGGGGATGTATAGTCTCTTGTCTTTTTTGTCACTTATAAAACAAGCTCACTGAGAAAGAGAGTTAAGTAATAATTTAAGAAGTAGACTTGTGAAACGTTACATGATTCAGATCATAGTCACACCTCTCTTAAAGCTTAAAGTGTTTTAGGGGTTGTAAATTTTATTTCAGCTTTGAAATTTTATTTATTTTCACAATCCCAACTTTAAGAGTGAGAAAACTGAGAAAGAGAAAGGTTGAGTGACTTGCTCCATGTCACATGTGGGGTGGATGGTGAGGTCAGGATCCCAGCCTGCTGGCTAGATGACAACACCCTCACTGCCTAGGGCAGCTGCCTCACTGTGCTTTTTATGGTGTGGCCTCTCTGGATGCCATGTCCCCTGGAAGGCAGATCTTGGCCTGCTTGACCCTGTTTCCTGGCCTCTGACTCCCAGTCTCTCTCTGCAGGTCTCTGGGCACGTGTTCCCCAGCCATTCTCTACACAGGAAGTAGAATGTAGTGGCTCTGCAGTAGCTGAGCAGAGTTGAAACTTGGGGCGCATCTCCCAAGCCACGTGACACTGGAGAAGGGTTCCACCTCTTTGGGTATCTGCTTCTTCATTTATAAAAGGTGATTAGTGAGAATGTTGTTTTGAGGACTCGATGTCTTCAGCCAGCTGCCTTGCCACGGTGGTTTCTGTGAGGGTGGTATCACTGCAGCAGGGTATATCTTCTCTCACTTTCTGTCTGGGTCTCCCAGCTCTTTTTTGTTTGTTTTTTTGAGACAGGGTCTTGCTGTTGCCTAGGCTGGTGTGCAGTGGTGCCATCACGGCTTATTATAACCTTGACCTGCCAGGCTCAAGTGATTCTCTCACCTCAGCCTCCCAAGTAGCTGGGACTACAGGCATGCGCCATCATACCCAGCCAATATTTTTATTTTATTTTATTATATTTTATTTTGAGATGGAGCCTCGTTCTGTCGCCCAGGCTGGAGTGCAATGGTGCAATCTCAGCTCACCGCAACCTCCGCCTCCCAGATTCAAGCAATTCTCCTGCCTCAGTCTCCCAAGTAGCTGATATTACAGGCACATGCCAGCACGCTTGGCTAATTTTTGTATTTTTAGTAGAGATGAGGTTTCACCATGTTAGCCAGGCTGGTCTCGAACTCCTGACCTCAAGTGATCCGCCTGCCTCGGTCTCTCAGTGCTGGGATTACAGGTGTGACCCACTGCGCCCGGCCCAGCCAACACTTTTTTTTTAGACGGAGTCTTGCTCTGTTGCCAGGCTAGAGTGCAGTGATCTGATCTTGGCTTCTTGCAACCTCCATCTCCCAGGTTCAAACAATTCTCCTGCCTAAGCCTCCCGAGTAGCTGAGACTACAGGCGTGAGCCACTATGCCCAGCTAATTTTTTTTTTTTTGAGACAGAGTCTTGCTTTGTCACCCAGGCTGGAGTGCGGTGGCACGATCTTGGCTCACTACAACCTCCATCTCACAGGTTCAAGTGATTCTCTTGCCTCAGCCTCCCGAGTAGCTGGACCAACAGGCACGTGCCACCACGCCCGGCTGATTTTTATATTTTTAGTAGAGATGGGTTTTCACTGTGTTAGCCAGGATGGTCTCTGGATCCGCCTGCCTTGGCCTCCAAAAGTGCTGGGATTACAGGCCTGAGCCACCCCACCTGGCCTAATTTTTTTTTTTTTTGAGACAGAGTCTTGCGCTTATTGCCCAGGCTGGAGTGCAATGGTGCGATCTCGGCTCACTGCAACCTTGCCTCCCGGGTTCAAGTGATTCTTCTGCCTCAGCCTCCCGAGTAGCTGGGATTATAGACATGCACCACCACGCCTGGTCAATTTTTTTGTATTTTTAGTAGAGACGGAGTTTCTCTATGTTGGTCAGGTTGGTCTTGAACTCGACCTTAGGTGGTCTGCCCACTTCAGCCTCCCAAAGTGCTGGGATTACAAGCATGAGCCACCATGCCCCGCCCTAATTTTTAATATTTTTTGGAGGCAGAGTTTCGCTACGTTGGCTCTTGACCTAGTGATCCACCTGCCTGGCCTCCCAAAGTGCTGGGATTACAAGCGTGGGCCACCACGCCCAGCCAGCCAACACTTAATATCCAAAGCTTTTAAAGCTTTCTACACCATTTCATGGTCATTTATTTGTAAGTAGTGAGTTTAATACCTAAGAAGATAAGTTCATTAACCTAAGGACTGACTTTGCAGAGCTTCCAGTGTAAAAGGTGTTGCTGCAGATTGAGTGTGTGGCCAGACATTGGGGGCCTCTCAGAGGGCACAGACACAGTGCTAAAGCATGGTACACACCATGGATGAGGTAGTGATGTACCGTTGTGCTTGCAGAAGGTACACTCAAAGAGCTGGATTTCTTTTTTATTTTATTTTTAAAGACAGGGTTTCACCATGTTGGTCAGGCTGGTCTTGAACTCCCGACTTCAGGTGATCCGCTCGCCTTGGCCTCCAAAGTGCTTGGATTACAGGCGTGAGCCACTGCGCCTGGCCAAGTGCTGGATTTCTAATCCCCGGATCTGCCCAAGCCTCAACCTGTCCCCTGCCTTGGACGGGTATCAATACCACCTGGCTGAGGTGAAGTGTTCTTTCCACCTGTTAAAGATCGTAATACCTCATAGCAATAGGAATAGGAATGGTGGCTCCCTGAAGAAGGCAGAAGTTGTTGGGTGGGGGCAAAAATGCTAGGGCCTTCTGGAGAAGTGCATCTGACGTTCCTTTTGGAGACCTTCCAAAGCAAAGGTGGCTTTTGGGACTTACAGGTCCTCTTTCCTAGGAATGCCTGCTTTCTTGAGGCTTAGTACCCCCTGTATCCTGATGTGCCAGAACTCAGCTCAGAAATCTGGAAACTTGGGCAGAGTGCCCGCCCCCGTGCTCCCTACAAGGGCATAGTGTGACCTTAAGCAAGACATTTCTCTTCTCTGGAACAGTTTCCCTCTGGGGTCTCTCTCATGGTGGCCCCCTTTCTCCTAGGCTACCGATCTTAGGGCCCTTCCTAACTACAGTAATAGCTCCTGTTAACTGAGCAGTCACTCAACTGAGCCCTGTCTTCTGAGTACATACAGCATAATCAGATTCAAAGTAGACTCAAAGTAGTCGTGGTTCCCACTTTACGGATGAGCAAACAGGAGTTGCGGTTCCCACTACTCAGATTCAAAGTAGTCGTCGTTCCCACTTTACGGATGAGCAAACAGGCAGAAAGAGGGTAAGTCGGAAGTGCACATTGCAAGTTAACAGCCTGGATTTGACTCCAAAGCTTGAACTGTGAATGGTGCTTCTCAATCTTGAGGTTAACGAGCTTTCTTCACAACCTGGCCTGGGAGGGATTAATGCCACAAACGTATACTGAAGGCTGATCGTGGACCACCCTCTTCCCTTGCTGCCTGTGCGTGGTCATCAGAGGCTGAGACTGTTTGAGGCAAAGGAGGAACACCGAGGTCTCCTTACCCCAAGGCCTCTCCCAGCTGTCTCCACGAGGACTACTGGACTCCCGCCTGGACCCCCGCCCCCCGAGTACCCCTGTTCTTCCAATCTCTCTGCAGATTCCTCGGCCCAATGGATGTGGAGCTCACTCCCTTGGAGGGCTCTGGGGAAGGAGGCGGCCGACTCCGCTCGTCTCCTGCCTGTGCTAGGGAGGCGAGCAGCGCCAGGCGCAGCTGATCTCCCAGAGCTCGGCCTTAGGCAGACTCCCGTGTGTAGGGCAGAGATGGGCCGGGGTCTTAGTGCAGGGGGATCTGAGCCCTAAGGACAAGGTCGCACGGAAATGGCACGTAGATCTCCCCAGCAGCGACGACCCCTGGGACTCTAGAAGTTCGGACCACTCAGGCCGCCGGAAAAGACCCCATGGCCTCTAGGCGGCCCTCCCGCAAGGGGCCATGAGAGAGCCAATCGAAGGAGGACTGCTCTGGCCGCCAACCAATCAGCACCAACGATTGCCGTTGAGGCGGGCCCGCGAGAGAAGTCGCCAGAGAGGCAAGGGCCCAGGAGGTGTTGGCGGGGCTTTCCTCCGCGGAAGTGGTCCCGACCCTCTTCGCGTGGATTGGCTGCTCCGGCTTACCGGAAGTGCCGCTTACGCCCCTACTCTACCGCGCTTGCGCAGCCGTTACCCCTGAAATACGTGCGTCACCGGTTAATTCTTTGCTGGCGTCTTAGTCCATTTGTTTGGCTCTTTGTGCTGCGACCTGTCGTGTTGGTGGTGGTCTTCAGTAACCGGGACCTTGGAGGCTGGGAGGGATAGCTGATGTGCAGGGCCAGCACTGGGGCGAGCTCAGGGGGGCAGGGATGGGCGCGAGGAGTGAGGCCCGCAACCCTGCAGAGGGCGCCCGGGACCCCGGGGAGTTGCCTGTTGACTCACTCCTTGCTGGGGTGAGACAGTTGTTAGGTTAGGTTTGCATTTCAGAACGTTCTGGTAAGGGCTGTGTAGCAGGGTGAGAATGAAGACCTGTGCAAGAGAAGAAGCCGAAAGGGTTCAAGATGCCAGGCGAAGCCACTTGTCATCAACCGTTGCTAGTTCCGCGCCTGCGAGAACTCGAGTGGTTTCCTCCTACTGCACAGGTCACCTCTTAGCACCCTGGTTCATCTCCTAGTCATGCTTCCCTATACCAGACTTCTCAGCTCTTGGGCACCTCCCTTTCATTTCCTGCAGGCACTTCACATAAAATAAACTTTTTTGTTTCCCCACCATTTCTGACCTTTCAGAATTTCCCATTTCAGGTCTGTCTCTTTCCCACGCGGTAGCACAGGTCACCACTAAGCACAGTCATATGGAGATACCTGTTGAAATGTGCGCCAGCCCCTCAGGCTATGACCCCCTCAAGGACATGGACAGTGCTCCAGAATCACAGCGCTCAGCATACAGTCTGACTGGACCCAAGGGAAGTTAGGCAATCTGCTTCCCTGTCCCCCCCAAGTCAGAGCCCGTCCTTCTAGTTTCTGCATATCTCAACGTATTCAATCTTTTCTCTCCGTCCAAATTCGCATCGTCTCCAAAGGACCAGTTAGCCATTTCCACTCTGTCCAGTTCAACAGCTGCCTCACCTGGAAAGCCACTTTTCCTGTTCACTTGCCTCCGGAGGCCCACCTTTCCTAAGCCCTACATCACAGGTAAGGGTGTATCTGTCTTGACCACTCACCTTCCTTTTTGCCCAGGGCTGTGATTTCAGGTTGCTCAGCTTCCTGTTCTCAGAGACCTTGGCATATGGATGGAATTCACTGTGGGAACTAGATGTATGTGTGAATTAACTATTGAGTAAAACGATTAATAGATCACTGAGTATGCAGGGCAACATGGCTCATGCCTGTAATCCCAGCATTGGGAGGCTTAGGGACTTTGAGACCAGCCTGGGCAACATAGCAAGACCCTGTCTCAATAAAAATAAATAAATTACTAAGTAATATTTGGGTGGATGGATACGCTTTTGGATGGATAATTGGGTCTTAATCTCAGCAGCCTCTGAGATTTGGCTGCTCCTTCCTGGAAACTCGCCTCTCTGACCTCTCTCCTCAGCTGGAGACCACCTGCCTCCTTTCTCCACATGGATGTCTCATAGGCTGCTAAAACTTGACATTTCCTAAAATAAATACTGGTTTCTGCTTTAAACCAGTGCACCTACTCTCTGTGCTCTATCCAAGTGGTGAAGCCGGAGGCCTGACCATCATCCCAGACTTCATTTGTCTCCAAATCCCCATATCCAATCATTAAACTATTCTTGTCCATTCAGCCTCCTAAACAGCTCTGTGACGTGCCCTTTTCTATCCTCTGACACAGATAAAGTGTAGTACAAACTTTGGCATTCAAGGCCCCTCTTGAATCCCTTTTTGGGCACTCTCCCTCAGCCCTTGTGCTGAACCCTAGAATCTTTTAGGTTCCTCAAGACCTCTCAGAAGTCTAAGCTCCTGCTATTTCGTTTCTGGGCCACTCTCACATTCTCATATTTATGTAATAAAGTAGTCTTTGGATGTTTGCTCTCATTTCTGAAAAACTACATATCCACTCCACAGTTTTATGTTGCTAAAGTTTTTCATCATAAGCTTAAATAGTTTCAAAAGATGATTTCTGGTATGTTTTAATATTGACATTTTAAAGTAAAATGGCTACATGATTCTTAATATATCTAGTGGAATCGGAACGCCATACTATTTTTATCCCAAATCTCCATTTGAAGATTATTTAACTCTTGTTTAATATTAGTTACTCCATACCTACCCCCTCTTTTTTTGGCTTGAGTTGAGTCTATTCCTCTGTCACCCACAAACTTAACCTAAGTTATATATATATATATATATATATATATATATATATATATATATATATTTTTTTTTTTTTTTGAGATGGAGTTTTGCTCTTGTTGCCCAGGCTGGAGTGCAATGGCATGATCTTGACTCACAAAACCCCCGCCTCCTGGGGTTCAAGAGATTCTCCTGCCTCACCCTCCCGAGTAGCTGGAATTACAGGCGTCTACCACCAAAGCTGGCTAATTTTTTGTATTTTTAGTAGAGATGGGGCTTTACCATGTTGGCCAGGCTGATCTCAAACTCCTGACCTCAGGTGATCTATCCGCCTTCACCTCCCAGAATGCTGGGATTATAGGGGTGAGCCACTGCACCCAGCCTAAGTAATATATTTTTATTCTTGGAAGTCTTTTACTGGCCACTTGTCATAGTCTGTTGAAACACTCCTCTTCCTTTCTGTGTCTCCTTTGCATAGCACCTGACTACTGCACTCATTGAGAGCCTGTTCCCTGGCACCTGTTTTCCACATACAGGTTGAGCATCCCTAATCCAAAAATCAAAAATTCCAAAATTCATCCGGCCGTGGTGGCTCACGCCTGTAATCCCAGCATTTTGGGAGGTCTAGGTGGGTGGATCCTTTGAGCTCAGGAGTTTGAGACCAGCCTGGGCACCACATCTCTACAAAATATATAAAAATTAGCCAGGTTGCTGGGCAAGGTGGCTAACACCTGTAATCCCAGCACTTTGGGAGGCTGAGGTGGGCAGATCACCTGAGGTCAGGAGTTTGAGACCAGCCTGACCAACATGTGAAACCCCATCTTTAAAAAAAAAAAACCAAAAAAACCCCACAAAAATTAGCCAGGCATGGTGGCACATGCCTGTAATCCCAGCTCTTTGGGAGGCTGAGGCAGGAGAATCACCTGAACCGGGGAGGTGGAGGTTGCGGCGAGCTGAGATCGCACAATTGCACTCCAGACTGGGCAACAGGAGCAAAATTCTGTCTCAAAAAAAAAAAAAATTAGCCAGGTATGGTGGTACACACCTGTGGTCCTAGCTAATCAAAAGGCTGAGGTGAGAGGATCCCTTGAGCCCATCAGATCAGGCTTCAGTGAGCTGTAATTGTGCCACTGTACTCCAGCTTGGGTAACAGAGTGAGACACTGTCTCAAAAAAAAAAAAAAAATCTGAAATCTGAAAATGCTCCAAAATCCAAATGTTTTTGAGCACCAGCATGATGCCACAAGTAGAAAATTCCACACCTGGTCTCATGTGACAGGCCGTAGTCAAACAGTCAAAACTTTGCTTCGTATACAAAATGATTTGAAATATATAAAATCACCTTCAGAGTATGCGTATAAGGTATATATAAAACATAAATTATTTAGATATGGGTCCCATTCCCAAGATATCTCATTATGTGTGTGCAAATATTCCAAAATCCAAAAAATAAATTCTGTAATCAGAAATACCTCTGGTCCCAAGCATTTTTTTTTTTTTTTTTTTTTTTAAAGACAGAGTCTTGCTCTGTTTCCCAGGCTGGAGTATAGTGGCACGATCTCGGATCACTGTAACCTCCACCTCCTAGGTTCAAGCGATTCTCTTGCTTCAGCCTCTGGAGTAGCTGGGACTATAGGCGCATGCCACCACACCCGGCTAATTTTTGGTATTTTTAGTAGAGATGGGGTTTCACTGTGTTAGCTTCATATACAAAATGATTTGAAATATATACAATTACTGCACTCCAGCTTAGGTAACAGAGTGAGACCCTGTCTCAAAAAAAAAAAAAATCTGAAATCTAAAAATGTCTCTATCTCCTGACCTCGTGATCCACTCGCCTCACCCTCCCAAACTGCTGGGATTACAGGCGTGACTGTGCCTAGCCCTGTTTTTAAAAAATTAATTAATTACTTGTTTTGAGATGGAGTCTTGCTCTGTCGCCAGGCTGGAGTGCAGTGGCACGATCTCAGCTCACTGCAACCTCTGCCTCCAGGGTTCAAGTGATTCTTCTGCCTCAGACTCCTGAGTAGCTGGGATTATAGGCATGAACCACCACACCCAGCTAATTTTTTATTTTTAGTAGATACAAGAATTCACCATGTTGGCCTGGAAGGACTTGATCTCTTGACCTCATGATCTGTCCGCCTAGGCCTCCCAAAGTGCTGGGATTACAGGGGTGAGCCACTGCGCTTGGCCCCATTTTCTTTTTTTAATACAGAGTCTTGCTGTCATCCAAGCTGGAGTACAGCGGTGCAATCTCAGTTCACTGCAACTTCTGCCTCCAGAGCTCAAGTGATCTCCCACCTTAGCCTCCTGCATAGCTGAGACTACAGGAGTGCACCACCATGCCCAGCTAATTTTTGTATTTTTAGTAGAGATGAGGTTTCACCATGTTGAAACTGCCTTTCCACAATTATGGCGGAGACAGTGAAACAGATCGACCGTAACCGACTCCATCTTGTTTGTAACTGGACCAAACTGTCTTTGTTCATTCCTGGGCGTAGGCTAAAGTAACTTTGGGAGCAACTTAGTTTGTAGTTTGTTTATTTATTTAGTTATTGAGATGAAGTCTTGCTGTTCTGCCCAGGCTGAAGTGCAGTGGTGGGATGTAGGTGTGATCTCGGCTCACCACAGCCTCCGCCTGCTGGGTTCAAGGGATTCTCCTGCCTTAGCCTCTGGAGTAGCTGAGATTAGAGGTGCCCACCCCATGCCTGGCCAATTTTTTTGTATTTTTAATAGAGACGGGGTTTCACCATGTTGGTGAGTCTGGTCTTGAACTCCGGACCTCAGGTAATCCACCTGCCTCCCAAAGTGCTTGGATTATGGGCGTGAACCACCAAGCCTGGCCTGTTTTTAGTTTATAGTTTAAACAAAGACAGTAACAGCTCTTTCTCAAAGCTGACTTCCTTCTTGCCTGGGGGCTAGACTAACATTAGCCACAGGATTAGAAATTATGGTTTAGGAGTCAGGCAGCTGGAGGCTACAAGATTCTTACCCTCCCTAGACTGCTCCTAAAGTCAGTGCTTGAGATATTTTGCAGACCTACCCTTGTGGATCAGCTGGCACCACCCCGATTGATAAACTGGCTTGTCTGATATTGTATCCTGCACCCAGGAACTGACTCAGTGCAAGAAGACAGCTTTGACTCCCTATGATTTCATCCCTGTCTAATCAGCACTCCTGGCTCACTGGCTCCCTCTCTACCTACCAAGTTATCCTTAAAAACTCTGTTCCCCTGCTGGGCGAGGTGGCACATGCCTGCAATCCCAGCACGTTGTGAGGCCAAGGTGGGTAGATCACGAGGTCAGGAGATTGAGACCATCCTGGCCAACATGGTGAAACCCCATCGCTACTAAAAATACAAAAATTGGCTGGGTGTGGTGGCTTGTGCCTATAATCCCAGTTACTCAGGAGGCTGAGGCAGGAGAATTGCTTGAACCAGGAAGTTAGAGGTTGCAGTGAGCTGAGATCGCACCATTGCACTCCAACCTGGTGGCAGAGTGATACTCTATCCCTAAAGAAAAACTTTGTTCTCCAAATGCTCTGGGAGACTGATTTGAGTAATGACAAAACTCCAGCCTCCCCGCACAGCCAGCTCTGGGTGAATTACTCCTTCTCTATTGCAATTCCCCTGTCTTGATGAATTGGCTCTGTCTAGGCAGTGGGCAAGGTGAACCTCTTGGGCAGTTACAGTGTTGGCCCGGATCACCTGAGGCCAGGAGTGCAAGACCAGCTTGGCCAACAACATGGTGTGCACCACCATGCCTGGCTAATTTTGGTATTTTTAGTGGAGACTAGGTCACCTGCCTCAGCCTCCCAAGGTGCTGGGATTACAGGCATCAGCCACTATGCCTGGCTCCATTTTAAAAAATCTTAATTGGCCTTGTGATTCTCGAATCAGGCAACACTTCATTTCATAAAATGGAATAAGTGTTCCAGGTAACTGAGCAGAGGAGGTTGGTTTTATAGACCAAAAGGGCTGAAGAAAGCAGAAACAAAGAAGAAAAAGTGAATTGGTCTTTTTTTTTTTTTTTTTTTTTTGAGGTGGAGTCTCGATCTGTCGCCCAGGCTAGAGTGCAGTAGCATGATCTTGGCTCACTGCAACCTCCGCCTCCCAGGTTCAAGCAGTTCTCTGCCTCAGTCTCCCAAGTAGCTGGGATTACAGGAGTGAGCCACTGCACCTGGTGGTGAATTGGTCATTTTAAGGTTACTTTCCTCCTAAGGCAAGAACAAGGAGACAGAACAATAGAAAAAAGAATGGATTGGCTAACCTCAGGTCCCTTTTTGTTGTGAGGATTAAAGGCAGAGGGAACTTCATTATCATGCCGCCGAAGCTGGCCTGTTTGGGAAGTTGGACTGTTATCTCTCTCCTGATGGAAGGCCAGAGATGAATCTGTTTTGGAATAGTTGTATTAGAATGAAAATACTTTGAAAGTTATGTTAGATAAAAATCATAGGCCGACACACCTGTAATCCCAGCATTTTTGGAGGTCAAGGTAAGCGGATCATCTTGAGGTCGTGAGGATCACCTTGAGGTCGGGAGTTTGAGAAGAGCCTGATCAACATGGAGAAACCTAGTCTCTACTAAAAATACAAAATTAGCCAGGCATGGTGGCGCATGCCTGTAATCCCAGCTACTTGGGAGTCTGAGGCAGGAGAATCACTTGAACCCATGGGGCAGAAGTTTTGGTGAGCTGAGATCGCATCATTGCACTCCAGCCTGGGCAACAAGAGAAAAACTCTGTCTCAAAAAAATTATAGGAGACCTTTGTCCCTTGTTTTGGACTAAGCTAATCTATTGGGGCCTAGTGCAGAAGCTTAGTCCAAAACAAGGGTCTCCTATAATTTTTATTTATAGAATTACTTGGTATTTATGGATTGACTCAATACACATATCTCACTGCAGTTCCAGGGCTGCTCCCGGCAGCGCAGTTCCAGTGGCTGCAACGGGGCAGCCCAGAGCTCCTGCCTCCAATGGCTGATGTCATGATAGGTTGAGAGTGGGAGGAAGAAATAGATGGTGTCATCTTCCCAATGTTGACTGACAGGTATAGTGAAGATTCATAAAGCAAGCTTCAAGGCAGACTGCAGGGGCAGAGAGACAGCTTTCTCAGAGGTCAGTCAGTCAGTGAAACAGGTTTTGTTTTCTTTTTCTTTTTTTTTTTTCCTCAGTGATCCTTGTTCTGGTTTTTTTTTTTTTTCTTTTTGAGACGGAGTTTCACTCTTGTTGCAATGGTGCAATCTCGGCTCACCACAACCTCCACCTCCTAGGTTCAAGTGATTCTCCTGTCTCAGCCTCCTGAGTAGCTGGGATTACAGGCCTGTGCCACCATGCCCAGCTAATTTTGTGTTTTTAGTAGAGATGGGGTTTCTCCATGTTGGTCAGACTTGTCTTGACTTTAGGTGATCTGCCAGTCTCAGCCTCCCAAAGTGCTGGGATTACAGGCATGACCCACTGCGCCTGGCTAAAACAAGTTTTAAATATTTGTAAGCCACAGTCATAAAGAAAAAAGTCATAAAGTTCTCTTTGACACTTCCTCCAGTTGAACTGAGCCAACTGTGACATGGTAATTGACCCATAAACTGCATACCTCAACCATACCTCGGTTTTCCATTGAAACTGCTCTCTGTAACACTAATGTGACAGGCAAGCAGTCCAAACCAACGCCATTTTGTCCCCAGTGCCATTTTAAGACTTGTAATAAGTAACCAAGGTCTGTAATTTCCACCCTACCCAGACAATGTGTAAATTAATGCTTATCTTGACTTCTGTGAACCACTTAAGTAACAATCGGAATGTCCAAAGTCCCCTGGCCCTCGGAATGTCCAAAGCCCCTCACCCTCACCCCTGCCCAGGAGGTGGTTTATAGGCATAATAGGTCTTGACACCCTCCTTTTGATGCCACGGGTTAGAGAGACGCAAGTCCTCCATGGCCGCCCACAATAAAGACCCTGTAATTTGGCCTAGTCTTTGTCTCAGCGGGGATTTCACACTTGCTGGGTTACAATGATTCTCCTGTCTCAGCCTCCTGAGTAGCTGGGATTACAGGCCTGTGCCACCATGCCTAGCTAATTTTGTATTTTTAGTAGAGATAGGGTTTCTCCATGTTGGTCAGACTTGTCTTGACCTTAGGTGATCCACCAGTCTTGGCCTCCCAAAGTGCTGGGATTACAGGCATGCGCCACTGCGCCTGGCTAAAACAGGTTTTAAATATTTGTAAGCCACAGTCATAAAGTTCTCTTTGCCATTTCCTCCAGTTAAACTGAGCCAACGAAGTCAAATACTTAACCAGATTTTAGATTAAGGCATAATTTATGAAAAGGGTTTCTTATCTTCAACCAGTGGCTCTATCTAAGAAAAGTCTCTCTATTGAAGTCCTTTATCTAAATCTTTATAAAAATAAGTTAGTTAAAATGAGATTAAGCATCTGATAAGGGTAATCACTTATTTACTTGGTAGGAATAGAATGCAAGAATGTTTTTACTGGCACTGAATGTTAAAGTTGAAAGACTGTAAAATGGTGGGTTTGGTGGCTCCAGAAACCCAGGGCACTATGATTTGGAAAGGTCTTAGTTCTGTGTTTGTTGACATAGAATGTGACCATGAATATCAGTAGTTTATAGAAGCTTGTCTGTTAAATAAGTTAAAGAATTCATTGAATTTGTGGCTATCTGAAATCTAGATTCAAATATGATCAGAGCTCCACAACATCTTTGTTGTCTCCACAACAGCAGGTAATATAAAAACCCAACCATTTGTTATTTGGCCTCCACAGTGAACAAAGGGTGTGCTCTCCTCTGATCAGACTAGAAAAGGGAAGGACACGTGCCTCAGAGCAATGTTTACCAAACCAGAAGGAACTATTGAAGAAGTCCAGAAATTTAGTAAACAATGGGGAAAAAAATCCAATCACATTTTTAAAAATTGAGCAGCAGGGGAGGGAGGTGAGGTAGCTCACACCTATAGTCCCAGCACTTTGGGAAGCTGAGGTGGGCGGATCACCTGAGGTCAGGAGTTCGAGACCAGCCTGGCCAACATGGTGAAACCCTGTCTCTACTAAAATATGAAAATAAACTGGGCATGGTGGAGGGCACTTGTAATCCCAGCTACTTGGGAGTCTGAGGCAGGAGAATTGCTTGAACCCAGGGGTTGGAGGTTCCAGTGAGCCAAGCTTGTGCCATTGCACTCCATTCTGGCCGAGAAGAGCAAAATTCCATCTCTAAATAAATAAATAAATAAATAAAGTTTATGTCATCATATAGTCAAAAAAATTGAGCAGCAAGTTTTTAAAATAAAATGTAAAATAAAAATGTCATGGTTTGATGTATAAATTCTTGAGAGCTATTATTTGCCTCTAAGTTATTAATAAACTGGTAAAATATTAATATATTAACTTCTAATGATCAACATTGGAATTTTCCACACTGAGGGTCTGAATTTATAGCCTGCACCACAGAGGAATTGGAGAACCACTTTTGCCCTGAGGGATGGGTAGAGTTTGCCATTTTCCACCTTTTCACTGACACAGGTGATTAGGACCCCTCTAGCCTCCTGGGTTTGGGCAGCTGGGAGTGCATGGGACTTATTTCCAGTTCTAAATTGGCACACTTGCCTTAGAAAACAATCAGCATTGGCTCTGAAAGCTGAAGTTGTGCGCACGTGGTGCTGAGCAGGAATGCCCCAGGTGTGTCCCTCAGAGGACCAGACACACCTGTCCCTGTAGGAGGAGGGCAGATCTGAAAGTGGCAGCTGAAGTCGGCACCATAGGGGAAGTTGTCTCTAAGAAAAGAACACAAGATTAGTCCAGGCACAGTGGCTTACATCTGTAATCCCAGCACTTTGGGAGGCCATAGACAGATGGATCACCTGAGGTTCAGGAGATCGAGACCAGCCTGGCCAACTTAATGAAACCCTGTCCCTATTAAAAATTCAAAAATTAGCCAGGCGTTGTGGCTGGTGCACAGCTATAAGCAGGAAGCTGAGGCACAAGAATCACTTGAATGTGGGAAGTGGAGGTTGCAGTGAGCCAAGATGGTGCCATTTCACTCCAGCCTGGGCGACAGAGTGAGACTTCATCTCCAAAGAAAAAAGAACGCAAAAGTATGAATATAATTAGTTTGTCTCAGTGTGTATTTATTTATAATGATAAAAGAATGATTTTAGAATGATGAAAGCAAAACAACTGCAAATTTTATTTTATTTATTTATTTATTTATTTTTAAAGATGGGGTTTCACCATGTTCGTCAGGCTGGTCTTGAACTCCCGACCTCAGGTGATCCACCTGCCTTGGCCTCCAAAGTGCTTGGATTACAGGCGTGAGCCACCGTGGCCGGCCACAACTGCAAATTTTAAAAAGCATAGTATAACAAAATTCCAAAAGTTAAGTTTAAAAATCAATTCCCTCGTAATTATATTTTACTGGTACCAGTAACTGCATAATCTTGATCACTTCTTCATATGATAATGATTTAGAATAATAGAACAATTTCTTTGAGAAAGAATGGAGGATAAACAGATCTTCTGGTGTGATTGATCCCATCTCTTAAAATTTTTTTAACAATGGCTTAGAAAATGTGCATTCCATCTAGTTCACTTATTATTGCTAACATTCCCCCCCCCCCCAGTTGCTCTGAATATATGCTCCCCATTGCTAATGTCTTGTGAAAGTTTTGGACATTGTCAAATTTGGGGAAACCTCTTTCAAGTGTTTTTCATATAGAAGCAGCAAGATTTCAGGGCTCTCAGGTTCTCCAGTGCAGTGCTGTCTTGAGCATTCTTTGAATGAGGATGCTCAGCTACATTGCTGCCACTAAACCCCCCAGGGCCTTAACAGGGCCCCTGGTTGTCTGTAGGGAGGGGAGGTTTGGGGGTTTTGAAGGGGGCCTGGAGCCTAGGGTGGCCTGGCTCCGGGTAGGGGTCTGGGCCTGGGGAGGTGACCAAAGTGTGATGGCGAGCTGTGAGGGAGGCCCTGGGCATGGGAGAGTCAGAAGTGGGACGTGAGGGAGGGTGGCCAGGGGGTGTGGGGGCCTGGCATGCAGGGGGACGGGATACTGGGGGATCGGGCTGAGAAGTCCCTGGACACTGACTGGGGAAGCTCGGGCATGGGAGGAGGTTCAGGCCATGGGGAGCTGGCTTAGGCGGCTGCTGGGGGAGGCCTTGGGGAGAGAGTTTGAGTGTGGGGCAGGTGTGGGATGCAGGTCGTGGGCCGGGATCTGAGCTAGGTGGCTGGATGGCTGTCGGTGGGTTGGGCCGTGGAACGGGGGCCCGGGCGTCGGTGGGCCTGGCGCGTGGGGTTGAAGCTTCAGAATCCCCGTTAGTGCAGGAATGTTCCTACAAAGCACTGTCTTTAATAGAAAAAAACAAAGAATGACATATTTGCACTGACAGAAGAAACGTCTCCAGTGACAGGACAGACCGTCGCGGCGCCGGAGCGGGTTGGGACGGAATTCGCGGTGACCCAGGCACTGACTGGCACGCGCGGCTGCGTGCGGGCGAGGAGCTGATGGAACGAGCGTGTGGAGCGCCGTTCACACGGAGCTCCAAACTCTGCAAGGAAGCTCCGAGATGGAGACGATGAAAAACAAGCGCATGTTCACGCTGGGGTCCCCCCAAGCCGCAGGAAAGGGAGAGGTGGCGAGCGGGGCAGCCTGCCTGGTGGCCGCGAGTTGACATGCGCCGAGCACCCGGCACAGTGGCCGCTAGGAGGCGCAGACCGCGGCTCATTCAGGGAGGGCGCGGAGGTGTCTGAGGCGGGCGGCGCACCCAGCTTCTGAAGTGGGAATAGAGGGATTGTTTCCAGGATCAGCAGCCATGGAGTGGGTGGGGGTGCAGTCTGGGTAAGGGGCCGTTCTTGAGGATTGACAGCCACTTTGGGCAGCCCGGTTGGAGGGGCTGTTTTCCGGGATTACTGGCCATGGTTTGGGCAGCCTGGACTTTATGGGGAATGCAGAGATTGTTTGGAGCAATCAGCACCCACAGGCTGGGCAGGCTGGATTCTTTTTTGGGGGGTGTCTTGCTATGTTGCCCAGGCTGGACTCAAATTTCTTGGCTCAAGCGATCCTCCCACCTCAGTCTCCCAAAGTGCTGGAATTACAGGCATGAGCCGCTGCACCCAGCCTGCTCAGTGACGTTAATGCTAGCGAGATTCCATCTTATCTGTGAAAAATGGAGGCACAGCAGGTTAAGTCGCCTGCCAAGTCAGCCAGCTGGTAAGTGGTGGGACCAGAATTAGATCCAGGCGGTCAGTTTCCAGCATCTGGGCCTCTGGGCACAGGCAGCAGAGTGGTGAAGAATGCTGAATGTGGCCTTGGATGTGGGGAAGACAGGAAGATTGCAGGAAAATGTCATCTCCGGACTGAGGAGGAGTTCACATCTCCTCCTTCCACAGGCCTTCCACGATGGACTTCCCAGCCTTCTCCAGGAGGCTGCACTCACGAGGAGGCAGTCCTCGTTCTGCTAATGAAGGCTTGGCCGCCGGGTGGGGGTCAGATGAGGCCCCAGGGCTGGCCAGGCAAGTTGGGACAGGTTCTGTTCATCAACCGGGCAGGGGTCTTCATCAAAACCCAGGAAGGGTCACTGGCCTCTCCAAGCTACAGTTCTTTTTTTTTTTTCCCTGAACATCTTTCTTGAATTAATTACAGTTCTTTTTTTTTAAGATGGAGTTTCACTCTGTAGCCTAGGCTGGAGTGCAGTGGTGTGATCTCAGCTCAGTGTAACCTCCGTCTCCTAGGGTCAAGCGATTCTCTGCCTCAGCCTCCCGAGTAGCTGGGATTACAGGTGCCCACCACCATGCCTAGGTAATTTTTGTATTTTTAGTAGAGACGGGGTTTCAACATCTTGGCCAGGCTAGTCTTGAACTCCTGACCTGATGATCCACCTGCCTTGGCCTCCCAAAGTGCTGGGATTACAGGTGTGAGCCACCGCACCTGGCCCTTTTATTTATTTATTTTTTTTGTAGAGACAGGGTCTTGCTTTGTTGCCCAACCTGGTCTCCAACTTTTGGCTTCAAGCGATCCCCCTGCCTCAGCCTCTCAGTGTTGGGATTAGGGGTGTGAGCCATCATGCCCAGTAAAGTTCACAGTTCTTTATCAGCTTCAGTGCGACAGAGCTGGTTGGTAGGAAACCTCTATTTTTTGCGTGTGAAAAGGCAAACATGTTCACCAGGAGAATGAGACCGGTAAAGAGACATAGCAGTGGAATTTAGGAAGCTGGGAAGCTGAGCCTGCTGCCACAGACAGAGTCCTAACCCATCCTGGGGAAAGTCCCACAGCAAGACCATTTGTACTAACAAATCCCAGAGGACTAGGATGCAGAGCTCCTGGGAACTTCTGAAATCTGGTGTTGGGCTGGGGCGGGAGGACTGTCTGGACACTACGGGAAGGGCAGGGGAAGAGCTCTTCCTGCTGAGGGCTCCCTGCCTGTCTTGGCTCAATTCAGAGAAGACGCTTCCTTTTCCACTGTGTCTCCAGGTGCAGGGCCGGCTGGGGGCCCTCTGTGTGTCTCAGTCCTTCCATGTCTTTCTGGCTTGGTGGGTCTTTGTCTGGGAGAGTCTCTCTGTCTCTCTCTGGGCATCTCTCTCCCTGTCCTCGCTCCATCTCTCTCCCTCTGCTGAACGGTCATTTCCAACTTTATCTCTGCATCTTCATAATGTCCGGGAGTCTCCCAGTGACCCTGCATTTGCTTGTTTCTGAAATTTCCGTGGCTTCAGATGTCTCCTTTCGTGTCCCCTCTCTAGGCCAAGGCCAGCAACTCCCCACCCTGCTCACAGCCGCACCAGGCACGAAGCGAGTAGTTAGTCCAATTTGTCACCCGCACAGGGCCCTTCCTGACTGGCCTCTGCCTCTAGCCAAAAGGGTGGTTTTTGTTCAAGGAGAGGGCTGAACCCACCTCCTCTGGCCAGAAGGGGGCAGTCTAGGACAGTTCGGCATCATTTCCACCCTCCCTATTGCTCTCCCTGGTGCAGAGATTCTCAGGTTACAGGGAGCAGATTTTGGGTGTCTGGAAGTTTGCTCAAACCTGAAGTGTTCTTTAAAATTCCGGACTAGTCCACTAATTTTCATGAGATTTTATTTTATTTTTTATTTTTGCAGAGACACTCCCAGGTTAGGGAGAGTAGATTCTGAGTGTCTGCAAGTTTGCTCAAACCTGAAGTTTTCTTTAAAAATCCAGACTACCCCACAAATTCTCATGACATTGTAAAGGCTTATAAGGTTGTTAGTGTGGCAGCTGTTCCTTGCTGGGCCTCGGTTTCCTCTACTGTAACTTGGGGATGATGGAATCAGCCACCTCAGGGTAGGGAAGATGAAATGAGTAATGCCCCTGCAGGGCTTACTTGGCACACAGCATGCTCAGTGCACCTCGAATACCAAAAACATCACATTCCTGTATTTCCCTTCCCTTCTCCTCACTGGCTGTGCTGCCCTCTGGGTGCCTGCCTCCACAGGCCCTCAGTTTCCCCACTGGCACCTTGATACAGGGCTGGACAGGACCACCTGTGGCTTGAGCCAGCTGGAGCTTTTGATGGGAAAAGCATGTTTTCATGGTGTCCAGGTGCCTTAACTAAGCTTCCCTAACCATTAAGTATCTGGATATACATTTACTGAATAACTGTATGTATCTTATCTATCAAAATGTGTGGCCGGGCGTGGTTGCTCACTCCTGTAATCCCAGCACTTTGGGAGTCTGAGGTGGGTGGACTACCTGAGGTCAGGAGTTCGAGATCAGCCTGACCAACATGGGAAAACCTTGTCTCTACTAAAAGTTCAAAAATTAGCCGGGTGTAGTGGTGGGCACCTGTAATCCCAGCTACTTGGGAGACTGAGGCAGGAGAATCACTTGAACCTGGGGGTCAGAGGTGGTGTGAGCCGAGATAGCGCCACTGCACTCCAGCCTAGGTGACAGAGTGAGACTCTGTCTCAAAAAACAAAAAACAAAAGAAATATAGTATTTTTTTCCTTTTTCTCAAGACAAATTCTTGCTGTGTTACCCAGGCTGGTCTCAAACTCCTAGGCGCAAGCAATCCTCCCACATTGGCCTCCCAAGTTTGGGACTACAGTGCAGGCCACTGGGCCCCATGCTTTATAGTATTTCTATATATAGTGTCCCTTTAAATGTTATATTTATCCAACTACTATAGACATGCAAATGCATAACTTTACCAATTTACAGAGATACATATGTGTGTATATTTGCATACCTATATCATTTCTCCACTTAGAATTAATTTTAGGATGATTCTACATTTTTCATCATTCTTTCAGTATTTATGTAACTGCCATAGTTATCCATTCTATGTATTTATGCATGGTGATTACTAAACTACTGTACATTTCTACATGTAGGAAGATAGATGTGTAATACATTTCTTGCATAGAGAGCCTGTCAATTTCCTCCATGTTGTATAAATATATTATATCCTACGTGCTTTATATCACTGATGTGTGCACCTTGCCCTGCTCTTTCTGAGGGTCTCAGCCTTGCATGTGTGGGCACTGAACTCCTGTGCTGGCAAGTGGCATTAGGAGCTGTCATCTTCTGGCAGGACCTCGTGCCTGATACTATATATGTATATGTATGTGTGTATATATATGTATGCATGCATATATATATATATATGTATATATAGATGCACTTACGCTTTTAACTTTATTATTATTATTTTTGAGACAGAGTTTCACTCTGTTGCCTAGGCTGAAATGCAACGTCGTGATCTCGGCTCACTGCAACCTCTGCCTCCTGGGTTCAAGCAATTCTCTTGCCTCAGCCTCCTGAGTAGCTGGGATTATAGGCACATGCCTCCACACCCAGCTAATTTTTGTATTTTTAGTAGAGATGGGATTTCACCATGTTGGGCAGGATGGTCTAGATCTCTTGACCTCATGATCCCCCGGACCAAAGTACTGGGATTACAGGCGTGAGCCACCGTGCCCAGGCTATTATTATTTTTTGAGATAGAGTCTTGCTCTGTTACCCAGGCTGGAGTGCATTGGCGCAATCTTGACTCACTGCAATTTCTGCCTCCCGGGTTCAAGCAATTCTCCTGCTTAGCTAGGATTACAGGCACCTGCCACCATGCCCAGCTAATTTTTGTATTTTTAGTAGAGATGGGTTTTCAACATGTTAGCCAGGCTGGTCTTGAACTCCTGACCTCAGGTGATCTGCCTGCCTACGGCCTCCCAAAGTGGTAGGATTACAGGCATGAGCCACCTCCTGGACTTGAACTTTTTTATTTTGAGACAGGGTCTCATTCTGTCACCCAGGCTGGAGTGCAGTAGTGTGATCATGGCTCACTGCAGCCTTGACATCCCAGGCTCAAGTGATCCTCCCACTTCAGCCTCCCGAGTAGCTGGTACCATAGATGTGCACCACCACACCTAGCTAACTGTTATATTTTTCTGTAGAGAGATTTCATCATGTTGCCCAGAATGGTCTCAAACTCTTGGGCTCAAGCAATTTGCTCACCTCGGCCTCCCAAAGTGCAGGGATTACAGGTATGAGCCACCGCACCCAACCTTATTTATGATTCTTGCTCTTTAATTTCTTTCAACAATGTTTTGTATTTTTCGGAGTAGACATTTTGCAATTATTTTGTTAAATGTACTCCTAAGACTCTTCTTCTTTTTTCGAGATGGAGTTTTGCTCTTGTCACCCAGACTGGAGTGCAATGGTGTGATCTCTGCTCACTGCAACTTCTGCCTCCCAGGTTCAAGTGATTCTCCTGCCTCAGCCTCCCGAGTAGCTTGGACTACAGGCGCCCACCACCACACCTGGCTAATTTTTATATTTTTTGTAGAGACAAGGTTTCACCATGTTGGCTAAGTTGGTCTCCTGACTTCAGGTGATCTGCCTGCCTTGGCCTCCCAAAATGCTGGAATTATAGGCTTGACTCACTGCATCTGGTCGAGACTCTTATTCTTCTTGGTGCTACTGTTAATGTTTTCTTGTTTATTTTTGGGTTAACTAAAGATGTACAACAATACAGTGACATTTGTATATTGATATTTTTTTCTTAAAATTTTTTTCATTTTTCTCTCTTTTTGTTGTTGTTGTTGTTATTTTTTAGAGATGGGGGTTTCACCATGTTGACCAGGCTGGTCTGGAACTCCTGACCTCAGGTGATCTACCCACCTTGGCCTCCCAAAGTGCTGGGATTACAGATGTAAGCCACCATGAATATTGATCTTTTATCCTGTAATCTTGCTGAATTCATTTATTGGTTCTTTTTGTTTGTTTGTTTTGAAACAGAGACAGAGACTCTGTTTCCCACGCTGGAGTGCAGTGGCATGATCATAGCTAACTGCAGCCTCAAACTCATAGTCTGCAGAAATCCTCCTGCCTCAGCTTCCTGAGTAGCTATGGCTACAGGCATGCGCCACCATGCCTGGCTAATTTAAAAATTTTTATTGTAGAGACTAAGTCTCATTATATTGTCCAGGCCAGTCCTGAACTCCTTGCCTCTACTGTCTTCCCTCCTTAGCCTCCCAAAGTGTTGAGATTACAAACATGAGCCACTGTGCCTGGCCCATTTATTCATTCTAATAGTTTTTTTTTAGTGGATTCTTTGGGATTTTCTTTTCTTTTTTTTTCAGACGGGGTCTCACTCCATTGCCTAGGCTGGAGTTCAGTGACTCAGTCACTGCAAATTCCACCTCCCAGGTTCAAGCGATTCTCCTGCCTCGGCTTCCTGAGTAGCTGGGACTACAGGTGCCCACCACCACACCCAGCTAATTTTTGTATTTTTAGTAGAGATGGGATTTCACTATGTTGGCCAGGCTGATCTCGAACTCCTGACCTTAAATGATCCACTCACCTCGGCCTCCCAAAGTACTGGGATTATAAGAGTGAGCCATGGTGCCCTGCCGGGATTTTCTTTTCTTTCTTTTCCTTTTTTTTTTTTTTTTGACAGAGTCTCCCTCTGTTGCCCAGGTTGGAGTGCAATGGCATAATCTCAGATCACCGCAACCTCCGTCTCCTGCCTCAGCCTCCCAAGTAGCTGGGATTATAGGCATGTGCCACCATGCCTGGCTAATTTTTTGTATTTTTAGTAGAGATGGGGTTTCAGCATGTTGGCCAGCCTAGTCTCAAACTCCTGACATCAGGTGATCCACCTGCCTTGGCCTCCCAAAGTGTTGAGATTGCAGACGTGAGCCACCGCGCCCAGCCCATGTTTATTTATTTTTTGACTTCACTATTCTAATATAGTGGAGTCTATTTCCCCCGCAACATGGAGCCTCTTATGACACTCCTCAGGTAGATAGATTAGTACATATTTATAAAGAAATAGGCATTGGGAGACTGGCTGTGGTGGCTCACGCCTGTAATCTCAGCACTTTGAGAGGCTGAGGCGGGGCGATCACGAGATCAGGAGTTTGAGACCAGCCTGGCCAACATAGTAAAACCCCATCTCTACTGAAAATACATAGTTGGGCTTGGTGACATGCACCTGTAATCCCAGCTACTTGGGAGGCTGAGGCAGGATAATTGAACCTGGGAGGCAGAGGTTGTGGTGAGCCAAGATTGTACCACTCCAGCCTGGGCAACAGAGCAAGACTCAAAAAATAATAATAAGAAGAAATAGGCATTGGAAGGCCAAGGCAGGAGGACAGCTAGAGACCAGCTGAGACAATATAGTGAGTGCTCATCTCTAAAAAAATTATCCATGCATGGTGTGCGCACCTGTAGTCCTAGCTACTTCAGAACATTGAGGTGGGTGATCCCTTGAGCTCAGGAGTTCCAGGTTGCAGTGAGTTGTGATTGGACCACTATACTCCAGCCTGAGTCATAGAGAGAGACCCTGTGTATAAAAAAAAAAAAAAGAGGCTGGGCACGGTAACTCACACCTGTAATGCCAGCACTTTGAGAGGCCGACGTGGGCAGATCACTTGAGGTCAGGAGTTTGAGACCAGCCTGGCCAACATGGCAAAACCCTGTCTCTAGTAAAAATAAATTAGCTGGGTGTGGTGGCTTATGCCTGTAGTCCCAGCTACTTGGGAAACTGAGGCAAGAGAATTGCTTGAACCTGGAAGGCAGAGGTTGCAGTGAGCTGAGATCATGCCACTGCACCCCAGCCTGGGTAACAGAGCGAGACTTTGTCTCCAAAAATAAATAAATAAATAAATAAACAAAAATTAAAAAAAGAAACAAATATAGATATTACATATAATTGCGGGGCGCGGTGGCACATGCCCATAGTCCCAGCTACTCGGGAGGATTGCTTGAGCCCAGGAGTTCTCGGCTGTAGTGAGCTATACCAATTGGGTGTCCGCACTAAGTTCGGCATCAATATGGTGACCTCCCGGGAGCGGGGGACCACCAGGTTGCCTAAGGAGGGGTGAACTGGCCCAGGTTGGAAATGGAGCAGGTTAAAACTCCTGTACTGATCAGTAGTGGGATCGCACCTGTGAATAGCCACTGCACTCCAGCCTGGGCAACATAGCGAGACTCTGTCTCTAAAAAAAAAAAAAGATATTACATATAATTACATATGCATATGGGCATGTACACATTCACCCTGGGATGATCATGATTTTAGTAGGGTTCTTTTTGACTATTTCTTCTCTGATTTCTCTGTTAAACTGTCTGCCTCATTTTGTATTACACGCATATGTTAGACTTCACTAATTACTGTATTATTTTTGAGAGTGTTCTGGGGCATAAATTTCTCAGCAATCTGATATAATTAAATTCAGGTAAGGTAGTTGATGAGGTCCATCTTTGAGCAGGTGGGCTCTTCTTTGCTGTCTCCCTTCCTGGTTCTCACATCCTGCTATGAGGCCTGGTTCCTAACAGGCAGCAGATGGTATCAGGTACTGGTTGGTGGCCTTGGGGTTGGGGACTCCTGGTTTAGTGTATTGCTATCTTTTTTTGATGTTGTTGTTGTTGAGACAGGGTCTCACTTTGTTGCCCAGGCTGGAGTGCAACACCGTGATCTCGGCTCATTGCAATCTCCACTTCCCGGGTTCAAATGATTCTCTTGGCTCAGCCTCCCTAGTAGCTGGGATTACAGGCATGTGCCACTACTCCTGGCTAATTTCGTATTTTTAGTAGAGACGGGGTTTCACCATGTTGGTCAGGCTGTTCTTGAACTCCTGACCTCAGGATATCCACCTGCTTGGGCCTCCCAAAGTGCTGGGATTACAGGGGTGAGCCACAGTGCCTGCTGTATTGCCCTTAATACAGGGCAAGAGGAGCTTGGCCAGGCGTGGTGCCTCATGCCTGTAATCCCAAAACTTTGGGAGGCCGAGGCGGGCGGATCACGAGGTCAAGAGATGGAGACCATCCTGGCCAACATGGTGAAACCCCATCTCTACTGAAAATACAAAAAATTAGCCGGGTGCAGAGGTGGGCTCCTGTAATTCCAGCTACTCAGGAGGCTGAGACAGGAGAATCGCTTGAACCTGGGAGGTGGAGGTTGCAGTGAGCTGAGATCATGCCATTGCACTACAGCCTGGGCAACAAGAGCGAAACTCCATCTCAAAAACAAAACAAAACAAAACAAAACAAAACAAAAAATTAGCTGGGTGTGGTGATGCATGCCTATAGTCCCAGCTATATAGGAGGCTGAGGCAGGACAATTGCTTGAACCCGGGAGTTGAAGGTTGCAGTGAGCTGAGATCATGCCACTGCACTCCAGCCTGGGCTACAGAGTGAGACTTCATCTAAAAACAAAAACAAAAACAAAAAAAAACAGGGCACTTTGGTGGTGGCTTATGCCTGTAATCTTGGCACTTTGGAAGGCCACCAAGGTGGGCAAATCACTTGAGGAGTTTGAGACCAGCCTGACCAACATGGAGAAACCCCTTCTCTACTAAAAATACAAAAAATTAGCCAGGCATGGTGGTACCTGCCTGTAATTCCAGCTAGTTGGGAGGCTGAGGAGGGAGAATCAGTTGAACCTGGGAGGCGGAGGTTGTGGTGAGCTGAGATCATACCATTGCACTCCAGCCTGGGCAACAAGAGTGACACTCTGTCTCAAATTAAAAAAAAAGGAGGAGCTGTTGTTTTGTTTTCTTTCCTTTTTTTTTTTTCAAGACAGGGTTTCACTCTGTTGCCCAGGCTGGTCTTGAACTCTTGAGTGCAAGCAATCTACCCACGTTGGCCTCCCAAAGTGCTGGGATTACAGGTGTGAGCCACCTAGCCTGGCCAGGAGCTGTTGGTTTCAAGGGTGCCCTTGAGCTTGAATTTCTCCATTTCCCCCCAACCTTTTTTTTTGATGAAGTCTCACTCTGTTGCTCAGGTTAGAGTGTGGTGGCTCAAACTTGGCTTATGGCAAACTCTGCCTCCCGGGTTCAAGGGTTCAAGTGATTCTCTTGCCTCAGCCTCCCAAGTAGCTGGGACTACAGGTGTATGGTACCACGCCCAGCTAGTTTTTGTATTTGGGGTTTCTCCGTGTTGGCCAGGCTGGTCTCCAACTCCTGACCTCAAGTGATCTGCCTGCTTCAGCCTCCCAAAGTGCTGGGATTACAGGTGTTTCATGCCTGGCCTTTTTTTTTTTTGGGGGTGGGGGATGAGGTCTCACTCTGTCACCCAGGGAGTGCAGTGATGCAGGAAGAGCTCACTGCAGCCTCGACCTGCCAGGCTCACCCAATCCTCCCACCTCAGCCTCCAGAGTAGCTGGGATTACATGCATATGCCATCACACTCAGCTATTTTTTGTAGAGACAGGTGTGAGCCACTGTGCCTGGCTGAGATCTGGTAGTTTAAAAGTCCGTGGCGCCAGCTGGGCACAGTGGTTCACGCCTATAATCCTAGCACTTTGGGAGGCCGAGGTGGGCAGATCACAAGGTCAGGAGTTCAAGACCAGTCTGACCAGTATAGTGAAACTCTGCATCTACTAAAAATACAAAAATTAGCCAAGCGTGGTGGCAGGCACCTGTAATCCCATCTACTCAGGAGACTGAGGCAGGAGAATCGCTCGAACCCAGGAGGTGGAGGTTGCAGTGAAGACCTTTTCCCTCTTCTCTCTCTGTCTTGCTCCTGCTCTGGCCACACAACCTGCCTGCTCTTCCTTTACTTTCTGCCACAATTGTAAGTTTTCTGAGGCCTCCCCAGAAGCCAAGCAGATGCTAGCATCATACTTCCTATATAGTCTGCAGAACTGTGAGCACCCTTTTTTTTTTTTGAGACAGAGCCTCACTCTGTCACCCAGGCTGGAGTGCAGTGGTGCAACATCGGCTCACTGCAACCTCCGCCTCCCAGGTTCAAGCAATTCTCCTGTCGCAGCCTCCCGAGTAGCTGGTATTATAGATAGGCGCACACAACTGTGCTGGGCTAATTTTGTATTTTTAGTAGAGACAGGGTTTCTTCATATTGGTCAGGCTGGTCTTTTTAATTTTTATTTATTTATTTACTTTTTCCTGAGACAGAGTTTTGCTCTTGTTGCCCAGGCTGGAGTACAATGGCACGATCTCAGCTCACTGCAACCTCCACCTCCTGGGTTCAAGCAGTTCTCCTGCCTCAGCCTCCCAAGTAGCTGGGATTACAGGCATGCATCACCACGCCTGGCTAATTTTGTATTTTTTTAGTAGAGACAGGATTTCACCATATTGGTTAGGCTGGTCTTGAACTCCTGACCTTAAGTGATCCACCCACCTTGGCCTCCCAAAGTTTTGAGATTACAGGCATGAGCTACCGTGCCTGGCTGGTCAGGCTGGTCTTGAACTCCTGATCTCAGGTAATCTGCCCGTCTCAGCCTCCCAAAGTGCTGGAATTACAGGCATGAGCCACCATGTCCAGCCTATTTTATTTTATTTTGTTTAAGACAGGGTCTCACTCTGTCATCCAGGCTGGATTGCAGTGGCACAATCTCAGCTTGTTGCAACCTCCACCTCCTGAGCTTGATTCTCCGGCGTTAGCCTCTTGTGTAGCTGGGATTACAGCCGTGTGCCAACATGTCCTGCTTATTTTTTGTTTGTTTGTTTGTTTTTGATTCAGTCCCACTCCGTCACCCAGGCTGGAGTGTAGTGGTGAAATCTTGGCTCACTGCAACTTCTACCTCCCAGGTTCAAGTGATTCTTGTGCCTTAGCCTCCTGAGTAGTTGGTATTACAGGCGCATGCCACCACCTCCAGCTAATATTTGTATTATTAGGAGAGACGGGGTTTCACCATGTTAGCCAGGTTGGTCTAGAACTCCTGACCTCAAATGATCTGCCCATCTCAGCCTCTTGAAGTGCTGGGATTACAGGCATGAGCCACTGTGCTTGATCAATTCTTTCTATTTTTTGTAGAGATGGGGTTTGTCCAGGCTGGTCTCAAACTCTTAGGCTCAAGAAATCAGGCTGCCTCAGCATCCCAAAGTACTGAGATTACAAGCATGAACCACCACACCTGGCCTTCTTTTTTATTTACATTCATTTATTTATTTGTTTTTAGAAATGGAAGGCTTGGTATGTGCCCAGGCTAGTCTGAAACTCCTGGTCTCAAGTGATCCTCTGGCCTCAGCTTCCTGAGTCCCTGGGATTGCAGGTGTGAGCCACAGCGCCCAGTCACAGCTTTCTTGTTCTATTGTGTGCTCCTCCCCCTGGATATCTGTGGCCCATGTCTCAAGGAGCTGGGTGGGTGTAGTAGCCTTGGTCTTCTCAGCTTCTTTCTTCTGGAGTGAACCTCTGCCCTGCCAGTGAGCTGGGTGAGGGTCTTCAGAACCTTATATTCTTTGCCTGCTGTGCCTGCAGTAGAGCCTCTATCCTATGCGTCAAGGGAGTCGCTCACCTCTTGGCCATACAGAACAAGAATTTAGCCTCTTCACCTTGGAGTTGAAGTAGCCCCTGATTGGGAGCTAAGGGGAGAGGAAGCCCTATTTTCTTTTCCTTTCCTTCCCTTCCTTCCTTCCTTCATTCTTTCCTTTTTTCTTTCTTTCTCCCTCCCTCCCTCCTTCCTTCCTTCCTTCCTTCCTTCCTTTCTTCTTTCTTTCTTCTTTCTCTCGCTCTCTCTCTTTTTTGACACTGTCACCCAGGCTAGGGTGCAGTGGTGTGAACTTGGCTGACTGCAACTTCAATCTCACAGGTTCAAGCGATTCTCCTGCCTCAGCCTCCGGGGTAGCTGGGACTACAGGCGCATGCCACCACACCTAGCTGATTTTTTTGTATTTTTTGTAGAGACAGGTTTTCACTATGTTGGTCAGGCTGGTCTCAAACTTCTGACCTCAAATGATCCATCCATTTCAGCCTCCCAAAGTGCTGGAATTACAGGCATGAATCACTGCACCAGCCAGAGCCCTATTTTCTTGGCTGCAGCTGCCCAGAGTAGATCTTTTGTCAAGCTGAGTTGGGAGGGGGGCAGGGAGGGAGCGGGATCTGGTTCAAATGCCATAGACTTCTGCTGCTCTTATCAAGTTTTAGTAGCTTTTCTTGAATAAAGAAAAGAGAGGGATGAGACAGAGAAGCAAGTGCCAGCCTGCTTCAGAGCTGGAAAAGCAAGGAGGCAGGGACAGAGGGGACGCTGGGGGAGTCCAGGGGAGATTTTGGCAGTGCCCACCCCCTCACCCTCCCACATCAGAAATTCCATGTCTTCTCCAGAGCCCAGGGCTAATTTCCCCTTCTTAGGAAAGCCTTCTGATTGCTGGCATCTCAACTCCTCAGCTGTTTGTCCTTATCTTTCTCTATTTTTTTTTTTTCCGAGACAGGATCTTGCTTTGTCACCCAGGCTGGAGGGCAGTGCTGTGATCACAGCTCACTGCAGCCTCAAACTCCTGGGCTGAAGCGATCCTCCTGCTTCAGCCTGCCCCATTGCTGCAAAACAGGCATGCACCACCAGGCCTGGCTAAGGTAAAAAAAATGTTTTTTTTTTTTTTTTTTTTGTAGTGACAGTGTCTCACGATGTTGTCTAGACTGGTCTTGAATTTTTGGCTTCAAGTGATCTTCCTGCCTCAGCCTCCCAAAGCGCTGGGATTATAGGTGTGAGCCGCCGTGCCCAGCCATGCCTTTCCCTTAATTTTACTTCTCCATCTTCTGTGATAGGTGGCTGCTTTGCCTGTACACCTCACCCCAATTCTGAGAGCTCTTGGGAGGGGCAGCGCCTCACACACACCACAGCCATCCTGGTGCTGAGTCAGAGCAGCTGCACATTGATAAACCCCTGCCCGGTGCCTGATCTCGGGGTGCCGCTGAGGACAAGGGGCCTGTGCACAGCGTGTGTATGTGATGTGCACTTACATGCACACTGTGCACTCCTTGGGTCACAAGAGTCCTGGGGAGACTCCAGAGGGAAAACCACCCATAGGCACTATTTTATGACCACACCCATCAGGAACAGGACAATTGTGACTCAGTCATCAGGGAGAATGCTGGCCAGAGGTGAGAGATTCTGAGGCTGATTTTCTGTTTCTGACCTGATGAGCCAGAGCTTGGGCCACAGCACTGTATCCCTGGGCCAGCTGAGAGAACGCCACCTCCAGAGGCCCAGAGCCTTGGGCTGGAAGGCTGCCATTGGCAGGGGCTTCTATTAGGGACACAGAGGGCCGAACACCAATAAACTGCCCTCTGCTTGTTGCCATTAGGGTCAGCAGAATCAGTGCTGCTGGGACCACCTTGGTCTGACCCACTGCAGACAGTGCCCCGCTCATGGTACTGGGAAGACACCAATATTTGTGAAATATGAGACACACGGTTTTCCATATATTTGGGCGAAAATGGCAACTGGAAAAATGACATAATAGGCCGGGTGTGGTGGCTCACGCCTATAATCCCAGTACCCAAGAAGGGTGGATTGCTTGAGCCCAGGGTTTGACACCAGCCTGGGCAACATCGTGAAACCCTGTGTCTACAAAGAATACAAAACTTAGTTGGACAGTGGTGCCTGCCTGTGGTCCCAGCTACTTGGGAGGCTGAGGTGGGAGGATCGCTTGAGCCTAGGAGGTGGAGGTTGCAGTGAACTGAGATCCCACCGCTACACTCCAGCCTGGGGAGCAGAGCCATATCCTGTCTCAAAAAAAAAAAAAAAAAAATGTAGCAGAGGGTGGAGCTGGACAGACCTGCGGTGTTCTTACTGGTATTATTACCAATGCCCACCTGCTGATTCGGACTCTTAGCGACCCCTCCACAGGACTGTCGTGAGGGTGAAATCATAAAGTGCCACCAACTGGAAAGCATGAACTCAGCACCATCTGGCACCTGCCAGAGCGTCCTACACCCAGAATGCGTCAGAACCACCTGAGAGTGTGAAAGCGGATACTGTCACACTGTAGTAGAATTCTAAATCATTCACTACTTCCATGAGCACAGAAATAAACTAGAATGAGATGTGTTAATTTTCTGTGTTAACTATTTATCACAGACTCACTCTATCCCCTGGCGGTTCTGCAGGTCAGACCCAGGTGTGCCTTCCTCCTGAGGTGGGCTCAGGCCCAGGACAAGGGGTAGGAGTAGAAGGGAGGGCTAGGGATAGAGCAGCCTCTCCCCGGCCCACCATGCCTGGCGACCCGCCTGCTGCCGTCTCCATGGTGATGGTAAACAAGCATCGCCCTTCGCCTTGCCAGAGCCCCGCTTACCGCGTCTCTAGAGGAAACCAGGGAGATGGAACCCCGGGGTGAGGCGCAGGCCCTGGAGAGGGCCGGGCAGGGCGCGGGCGGCCTGGGCCCCGCGCAGCAGGCACTGGGGGCACAGGGTAGGGCCCCAGAGCTTAGCCTGTGAATGGTGAGAGGTGGCAGGGCCGGACCAGCCTGGGCCTCCGTGACTCTCACAGCCTGCGTCCCCTCAACCCTGGGCGCAACCGTACTCCGCGGGCCCAGCCCCAGGAGTCCACCCTGCGCGGCGCCAGGGCGCACGGCAGCAGACACACACTGTCCTTGACACCCTCTGCGGGCTTGCGCCAGCCACTCTCCCAAGGCATCTTCCCTGCTCGACTTGCTGCACACTCGGCCTAGGTTTCGCCTGAGAGCAGCCATCAGGAGAGCTCCTGCTTGCCCGCTGCAGCCCCTGCCCACCTTCCTGCCTTTGGCTCTCGCCCAGCCTGGCGTCCCATGCACTATGCAGTGAGCCCCTCCCACCGGCGTCTGGGCGGCTTCCCTCCCTCCCGACCCTCAGCTTCTCCAGGTCTCCCCTCTCTCCTCACTTCAGGACGTCCTTCCTGCGCTTCTCCCTTTGGCCTTCTTCCCAGAGACAGTCCCATCCGCGTGGAAACATGCGGCTTTGTTCTCTTCTTTTTTATTTTTTAAAAGATTTAAAGGCCGGGCGCGGTGGATCACGCCTGTAATCCCAGTACTTTGGGAGGCCAAGGCGGGCGGATCACTTGAGGTCAGGAGGTGGAGACCAGGCTGGCCAACATGGTGAAACCCAGTCTCTACTAAAAATGCAAAAATGAGCTGCGCATGGTGGCGCGCGCCTGTAATCTCAGCTACAAGGGAGGCTGAGGCAGGAGAATCGCTTGAACCCGGGAGGCGGAGGTTGCGGTGAGCCAAGATCTCTCTTTTTTACTCCAGCCTGGGCAATAAGACAAAAAATCCTAATAAAAAAAAAAAAAAAAAAAAAAAAAAAGAAAGAAAGAAAAAAGAAAAGAAACCAACAACAATAAGAAAAAAATCCCACTCAAATCTTTTCCATCTCAAAGGAGAAAGGAGTCCTCCCTCTCTCCCTGATCCTCCCCTGCCCCACCCTGACTGAGTTTTCTGTCTTATTTCTCCTCAGGGCTCCTGGTCCCCTTGGCTTTCTTCGTACCTTTGTGGCTCTTCCTGGACACACACACATACACCCCTCCGGAGCCCGTTGTCCTCCTCCGTCCCAGCAGCCCCTCTCTGCCCACTTCCATAATAAGCCTGCTGGACACTGCCAGCCCCTCAGGCTGCCACATGCATTCTTCTTCTTTCCTTCTTGACACATTTCCTTCCTGATTGTCTATTCCCAGCGTGCCTCTCCCTTTCTGTCCCCTCACAGCAGTCTGGTTCCCAGCCCCGGCATCCCTGTGGGCCGTTTTGCCAAGGTTGCTCCTCGTCCCTGACCTCCTGGTCACCTCCATGTGGGCAGTGTGGACTTGTGGTTGGGGACGTGGTTCTAGTGCCGACTCAGGTTCAGGTCCTGACTCCACTGCTGCGTGGCTGTGTGGCTTTGGGCCAGTCTCCTCCTCCAGAGTCACATTCCCTTCTTGACAGCTGGAGATGAGGACAGTGCCTCCCCACTGGACAGTCCTCGGGGCAGGCCCCCGGGCACACTAGCCTGGAGGCCGTGCGGGTCCCCTCCACGCAGCCCTGCCTAGGACCTCGGCTTGCTCGCACTTGGCCTTGCACAGTCCTTTCTGCCTCTTGGTGTGTCTATGTCGCTCTCCTGACACTCCTGGAGGTTAGGGCTGTTTTTGCCCCTCCAGTACATTCAAAGCTCAGGGAAGGCAGGGTCATCTCCCCCTAACATCCATCATGTTGGATGGAATTTTCTCAAGCACTGCTCTGGCCATGTCTGGTCCCCACCAGAAGACTTCCCCCATGGCCTCCTCCTCCTCTTTCCCCTATCATGTGCAGCACCTCAGCATCCTCCTGGCCCCTCCCTGTCTGGTCCACCCTGCCTCCCGCCCTTGCAACAACAGCTCAAACCCACACTGTGCTCTGTCGGCTGCGTCCTTTGTTCTCTCCACACCAGGTGCTGTCTGCCTGGCTGGCCCCGCGGGATTTGGAACTGCCAGCATATCCAAAGCCATAGACAGTTTAGGGTGGAGCCCTGAAGCTGCTCAGGGTTAGGCACAGAGGAGTTGTGCTCAGAGGGACTTTCCGAGGCCTCTGGTGCTCTGTGCCCATGGCCAAGATCCTCTCAGGATTGAGGCACTCGGTCTCACAGCCACTGGGAAGAGTGGCCGCTGGTGGCTCTCAGCTGAGTCCCCTGCAGAAATTGCCCTTGGCCTACAGTCATGCTCCTCCTCTTGGTATCTTGGCACCTCCAGTGGCCTGGCAGGGCAGAGCTCCCTTGCCTCAAGGCAGGATGTCCCTGACCAGCCATCCCAGGACCAGAGCTCTCCCAGGGATGGTGCCAGATCTCTGTCACGGCATCCTGTTTTCTTCACTCTCTCATGGGGAGGCTCCTGCTGCTCCTGCCTGCACAGGACCAGCTTGAGTTTTCCAGAGAATCTGACCTAGGAGCTTGGTTCCAGGGTGGGTGGAGGAAGCAGGCTCCACGTTCTAGGAGGAAGAGCTGCTTCACATCACTGCTGGCCCCAACCCTGGTGGTGGGTTGCGGGTTGACGCCCCTGGCATGCTGAAGTAGGCAAAATTGTTAGAACCTCCAAGGTTGGTGAATTTTTATTATTTATGTATTTTTATTTTTTTATTTTTAATTTATTGTTTTTCTTTCCCAATGCAACAGTGCTGAGGTTGGTGAATTAAAATGGGAAAACATGCACTGGGATGCCATAGCTCAGTCTTCTGAGAGGTCCAGGGGGTGGATGTCGATAAAACTTGGAGTTGGATGGATGCTCCTGAAGCCATGGGTTAGAGAAAGACAGTGAAAGGCTAATCGTGATTCACCGCCAACCGCACTGCAGCACAGCGTTGGTCACAGGGCCTTCAGGCTGCAGCTAAAGAGACTGTTTCCTGCTGCTGGAGGGCTACAAATGCTGAGAATCAAGCCCAGGGCGTAATTAGAGAAAATGAGGAACTCTCAGTCCTGGTCAGTTTAGCTCCCTCTGTGGGGACAGAGGCTCCCTGAAGCTTGGAATGGGGTCGTCTGAAGGGAAGCTCCCAGATGCCCACCTGCCACTGACTTGAAGGCAATGGCCACCCTCGGGGCCAGCCCACCTGCTCCTGGTCACACCCAAATTTGAGACAATACTTGGCTGGGGAGGTGTTGGGCTTGGTAAGAAAGGCCAGGAAGTCCTGAAGAAGCTGCAGGACTTGGCCAAGGTGACTGGGAAGAGTGAGAGAAGGAGAGAGGTGTGTGTGTGCGCACGTGTGTGTGGCAGGCCTGAGGGTCCCGGGACAAGGTGGGGAGGAGGCAGAACATAAGGTTGGATAAGGTAGAGTTTATTTATTTTTATTTATTTATTTACTTATTTATTTGAGACAGGATCTTGCTCTGTTGCCCAGGCTGGAGTGCAGTGGTGCAATGACGATTCACTGCAGCCTTGACTTCAAGCGGTCCTCCCACCTCAGCAATCCGAGTTACTGGGACTATGTGCCACCATCATGGGCTAACTTTTTCTATTTTTTGTAGAGATGGGGTCTCACTATGTTGTCCAGGCTGGTGTGAGGACACTCTTCTAAGATACAGGATATAACATCCTTGAAAGAGCCGAGAAGGTGGTGCCAGCATGCTGGCTCTGTAGCCCCTGGCAGCTTGGAGGAAGCATGGCCCTTTCTTTTTTTTTTTTTTTTTTTAAAAGACGGGGTTTCATCATGTTGGTCAGGCTGGTCTTGAACTCCCAAACTCAGGTGATCCGCCTGCCTTGGCCTCCAAACTGCTTGGATTACAGATGTGAGCCACCACGCCCGGAGCATGGCCTTTTCTAAGCAGAGGTGCCAACATTGCTGTGGCAGCCAGGGAGATCCGACCTTCCCCGTGGTGTGGAGATGGCGAATTGAGCAGGTTATTCCTGTGGCCAAGGAGAATGCCTCCAAAGTCATTGCTTAATCTATACAACCAAAAGAAATCCAAGATGGGAGATCTAGGCTGAGGGCAGCCACCCCAGTGAAAAGCTTCAGACCAGACCCCAGTGCCTGAAGGAGAGGCTGGGTTTCCAGGAGGAAGAACTCCTTCACGGCTGTGTGAGTGAGTGGTCATGATTCCTCAATTCTTCCCCCAAGGCACTTACGGCAATTTACTAGAGTCGCCACATACTACTTAAAGAGGAATTTAGACATTTCAAGTGCTGGTAGACACAGAATCCATCTTGGCATTGATACCCAGAGACCCAAAGCCTCATTGTGGTCCCCTGTTAGTGTTGGGGCTATATGAGAGCTAGGTAATAGAGTTTTGACCCAGGCCCAACTCACCATAGGGCCACCGCATTCAGGGATCCACCCAAAGGTCCCTTTCCAAGGTTCTATGTGTGAGTGAATAGACATATCTGGTATTTTGAGAACACCCAAATTGATTTTATTTTTTGAGACAGAGTTTAGCTCTTGTTGCCCAGGCTGGAGTGCAATGGCACAATCTTGGCTCACTGTAACCTCCTCCTCCTGGGTTTAAGCGAGTTTCCTGCCTCAGCTTCCTGAGTAAGTGGGATTACAGGCGCCCACCACAACACCCGGCTAATTTGTTGTATTTTTGGTGGAGATAGGGTTTCACCATGTTGGCCAGGCTAGTCTCGAACTCCTGACCTCAGGTGATCCACCCACCTTCACCTCCCAAAGTGATGGGATTACAGGTATGAGCCACTGCATCCAGCCACATTGGCTTGTTAGCTGGATTAAGAGCTATCATAATGGAGGAAGTCCACATGGAAGCCCTGAAATCCACTCTCAAATCACCCGACTAAGATAATAAGGAAAAAAAACATTTCATCCCTACAGAGATGGAGTTTAGTGCTACTGTAAAAGGCCTAAAAGATGCAGGTTGGTGATTGCTATCTTATTGGCCCCTGCAAAAACCCAGCCTGAGCTTGGAGAGTGGCCTTAGATGACCACAGCTCAGCCAGGCAGGGGCTCAACTGTAGCTGCTGGGTCAGATGTGGTAAAGCAGATCACCACACCCATAGGCACATGGTTCATCAGTTGATTAGAGCAAAACATATTTACCACTCCTTTCAGGAGGGAAGGCCGGAAAGACTTGACATTCACTTGAGATGGACAGCAGTTTACATTTAAAATGTTACCTCATGGTGATGTTAATTCTCCCTCTGCCAAAATATAGAGCCAAGGTACCTGGCGGTCAGGGCACCCCACAGACGATCACACACTATAGTGACACCATCAGTGACATCAGTTAATTGGAGCAGATGATCAAGAAGCATGGAAGGTGTGTTGGAAGCCTTGGTAAGACACTTGTGCCTCAGGGGCATAGAGAAAAATACTGTGAAGAATCAGCCTCATTAGTGAAGGCTTTTATTGTTACAACTTTATAGAGGTATAATTGACAGGCAAGAAACTTTGGTACCCCCATACCATGGAATACTACTCAGCAATAAAAAGGAACTGACAATTGATAATCGATAGATTCAACAACTTGGATGGATCTCAAGCAAATTATGCTCAGTGAAAAAAAAAAGCCAGTTAAAAAGGCCACATACTGTACGATTTCATTGATATAACTTTCTTTTTATTTTGAGATGGAGTCCAGCTCTGTTACCAGGCTGGAGTGCAGTGGTGTGATCTCAGCTCACTGCAACCTCTACTTCCTGGGTTAGAGTGATTCTCCTGCCTCAGCCTCCTGAGTGGCTGGGACTACAGGCATGTGCCACCACGCCCAGCTAATTTTTGTATTTTTAGTAGAGACGGGATTTCACCATGTTTGCCAGGATGGTCTTGATCTCTTGACCTCATGATCTGCCCACCTCAGCCTCCCAAAGTGCTGGGATTACAGGTGTGAGCCACCGCTCCTGGCCTATATAACATTTTTGAAATGACAAAATAGGCAGATGGAAATCAGTTTAGCAGTTATCAGGGTTTAGGGGCAGAGGAGGAGGGGGTGGACATAGGTAAAGGGGTAGCACGAGGGACTTCCATAGTGATAATTGTTCTGTATCTTGACTGTGGTGGTGGTTATCCCAACCTACACATATGACAAAATTGCATTGAACTATTGATACGCATACATACAACACACACAAGTGAGTGCATGTAACACTGATGAAGTACAAACAAGCTCTAAGGACTGTACCAACATCAACGTCCTGGCTTTGATACTAAACCATAGTTAGGGAAGATGTTATCATTGGGGGAAACTGGGTGAAAGGTACACAAAACTTTCTTGCACTTATTTTTGCAACTTCCTATGAGTCTATAATTATTTCAAAATTTAAACTTATTATTTTGAGACAGAGTCTCACTTTGTTGCCCAGGTTGAAGTGCAATAGCCTGATCTTGGCTCACTGCAACCTTCACCTTCCGGCTAATTTTTGTATTTTTAGTAGACACAGGGTTTCACCATGTTGGCCAGCTGGTCTTGAACTCCTGACCTCAAGTGATCTACCTGCCTTGGCCTCCCAAAATGCCGGGATTACAGGCATGAGCCACCACACCTGGCCCAAATTTTAAAATTCTTAACGTACATTATTTTTAAAACGCTTCTCCACCCACTCCTCCCCACTGCTGCACTTCTATTGCTACCCCAGGCAGTGGTCCAAGAAGTCCAGCACCAAGAATAAAGCTACAACTGCTCAGTGTTTATATGACACCCAGATAAAACCACCCCATCCTTCTCCACGTCACCTCAATGGAGTGACATAGCCAAAAGTAATGCAGGTCCAAATCCCTGAGCAGCCATGGAGAGCTTTGCTTCAGGTTTTCTTGGGAGGACTCTGGAGAGGAGGGTCCCATCTTGTCATGCAAAGCAGAACTTCCTGACGTCATCCTTCTCACCCCCGACCAAAGCTCTGCCTTGAAGCAGATCCTCCAGTATCTTCTCTCCCCATCTGCCCCCTCCCCCAAAGCTCCTAGCCTTCTCTTCCTCTCCTTCCCATCCCCTCCAACGGGATTCTTGGATTTCCCACAAGCACTCCCGGGTCTGTTCTAATGTGGATCAGCCTGGGCCCTTCCCATCTCTGCCCACTCCCACAGCAAGGGGCCCATAAGAAGCAGCAAAACACTCGCACCTCCTCAGGACACAGGGAAGGGGAAGGCTGTGAACAGCCACTTGTGCTGTAGTATTTTTGTTTCTGTTTTTTAAAAAGAATGGGTAAAACATTTGGATGATCACCTCAGCAAAGAAGATAAACTGATGGCAAATCAGCACAGGAAAAGATGCTCAACATCGTTAGTCATTAGGGAAACACTCATTGAAACCATGAAGAGACACCACGACACACCCACTAGGATAGCTATAACCAGAGACTTACCATGCCAAGTGGTAGTGAGGGTGTGAAGAAACTGGGACATTCATGCAACCACTCTAAAGACAGTTTGGCAGGTTCTTATAAAGCCAAAGCTAAACAGACAGCCAAGGGCAGTGGCCCACACCTGTAATCCTAGTACTTTGGGAGGTGGAGGCCAGTGGATGGCTTGAGCCCAGGAGTTAGAGACCAGCCTGGGCAACATGGTGAGACCCTGCTTCTTCTTCTTCTTCTTTTTTTTTTTGGAGATGGAGTCTAGCTAGCTCTGTTACCCAGGCTCGAGTGCAATGGCTTGATCTCCACTCACTGCAACCTTAGCCTCCCGGGTTCAAGTTATTCTCCTGCCTCAGCCTCCCAAGTAGCTGGGATTACAGGCACATTGCACCACACCCAGCTAATTTTTGTATTTTAGTAGAGACAGAGTTTCACCATGTTGGCCAGGCTGGTCTCAAACTCCTGACATCAGGTGATCCGCCTGCCTCGGCCTCCCAAAATGCTGGGGTTACAGGCATGAGCCACGGTGCCTGGCCAACAAGACCCTGTTTCTAAAAAGAAAAAAGTTAAACCTGCCATATGACATAGTCACTTCACTTGTAGATTTACCCAGGTTTCATGAAAACATATGTCCACACAAGACTTGCACAGTAATATGTATAGACATTTTATTAGTAATAGAAACTGGAAACAACTCAAATGCCCATCACGTTGGCTCAGGCCTGTAATCACAGCATGTTGGGAAGCCAAGGCAAGCGGATTTCCTGAGGTCGGCGGTTCGAGACCAGCCTGACCAACAATGGAAAAAACCGTGTCTCTACTAAAAATACAAAATTAGCTGGGCATGGTGGCTCATGCCTGTAATCCCAGCTACTTGGGAGGCTGAAGCAGGAGAATTACTCGAATCCAGGAGGCAGAGGTTGCAGTAAGCTGAGATAGCTCCATTGCACTCCAGCCTGGGACACAAGGGCAAAACTCCTTCTCAAAAAAAAAAAAAAAAAAGAGTTATATAAATGGAATCATACAGTATGTGGCCTTTTGAACTGGCATTTTTTTCACTGAGCATAATTTTCTTGAGATCCATCCAAATTGTTGAATGTATCAATTACCAATTGTCAGTTCTTTTTTATTGCTGAGTAGTATTCCATGGTATGGGGGTACCAAAGTTTCTTTAACCATTCACCTAGTGAAGAGTATTTGTGTTTTTCCCAGTTTTTGGCAATTGTGAATAACACTGCTGTGGACATTTGTAACCAGGTGTTGGTGTGAACACTTTTCATTTCTCTGTGATAAATGTCTAAGAGTGTGGTTGTTGGGTTTTATGGCCAATATATGTTTAGTTTTATAAGAAACTACTGGCCAGGAGCGGTGGCTCTTGCCCGTGATCCCAGCACTTTGAGAGGCTGAGGTGGGAGGATCGCCTGAGGTCAGGAGTTCGAGACTAGCTTGACTAACATTGTGAAACCCCGTTGCCACTATAAATACAAAAAATTAGCTGGGCTAATCGCTTGAACCCAGGAGGTGGAGGTACAGTGAGCTGAGATCTTGCCATTGCACTCCAGCTTGGGCAACAAAAGCAAAACTACATCTCAAACAAAACAAAACAAAACGAAACAAAAACACTATCCGGCTATTTTCCATGGTGGCTATACCATTTTTTGAGATGAAGTCTTGTTCTGTTGCCTAGGCTGGAGTGCAGTGGCCTGATCTTGGCTAACTGCAACTGCCACTTCCCGGGTTCAAGCCGTTCTCCTGCCTCAAACTCCTGAGTAGCTGGGATTACAGGTGCCTGCCACCACTCCCGGATATTTTAAAAATATTTTTAGTAGAGATAGGGTTTCACAATGTTGGCCAGGCTGGTCTCGAACTTCTGACCTCAAGTAATCCATCCGCCTCAGCCTCCCAAAGTGCTGGGATTACAGGTGTGAGGCACTGTGCCTGGCCACATTCCTAACAGTAATGTGAGATCTAGTTTTTCTGCGTCCTGATTGTCATTTAGTGTCATCACTATTTTTTTTTTTTTTGAGGCAGGACTTCGCTGTGGCACAATCTCTGCTCACTGCAACCTTGATCTCCTGGGCTCAAATGATCTTCCCATCTCAGTCTTCCGAGTAGCTGAGACTACAGGCATGAGTCATCATGCCCAGTTAATAATTATTTTTTGCAGAGTTTCGTAGAGATGGGGTCTCACTGTGTTGCCCACGTTGGTCTTGAACTCCCGGGCTCAGGCAATCTTTCCCCTTCAGCCTTCAAAAGTGCTGAAATTGCAGGTGTGAGACACCACACCAAGCCGCTCGTCTTTATTTTAGTCACTCGTCTTTATTTTAGTCACTCGATAGGTGTATAGTGATCGTGGGTTTATTTGCATTTCTCTAATAGCTAATCATGTTGAGCATCATTTCATGAGCTTATTTGGCAATATATATTCTTTTTGGTGAAATATATGTTTATGTCTTTTGCTCACACACAAAATGGATTTTTAAAAATTGGGTTGTTTTCTTATTATTGAGTTATAGGAATTCTTTATGTATTCCAGATTCAAGTTTTTTGTTGGATATATATTTTTCAAATATTTTCCCCAGTACATAGCTCACCTTTTCATTTTAACAGTCTTCTGAAGAGCCAAAGTTTTAATTTTGAGAAAGTCCAATTTATTGATTTGTTGCTTTCATAGATTATGCTGTTTGTGTCTTACTAAGCAATCTTTGCCAAACCAAAGGTTGTTAAGATGTTCTCCTATGCCTTCCTTAAAGAATTTGTGTGAATTACACATTGATCACCCTAAGTGTTCAGCTGCTGAAAAGACCTGCAGGACTCAGTTTGTACTCAGGCTTTTTTTGCAGGCACAGTAGCAAAAGCAGAAGGCTGTGCCCTAAAGGGGCTTCAAGATCTGGATATTTTTAACACTGGGACACATAGGATGCACTTTGATTTCAGATCTCGCCCTTGAACACTATGTGTGGAAGCACCTCCGTCCCAAGAAGCCGGAAGTCTTCTCATGGAGGGAGTGGAGGGTCTTAGAGTGAGCTGATCACATAGATATCTTCTGACCTTGTGATCAGCTTTAGCTTTCAAAATTTTCCAAACCCCTCTAAAACCAGGTACAAATAATGAGTTCAATTATTACTGAACAATGCCAACAGGCTGGTAGTCCTGCCCTGAAACAACTCACAGACTCGTAGTTATAGAACATCTTTATCTTTAGTTAATCCATTGCACAGCATTGGCCAAGGGTCAGTACCTTGTAATAAGCACATGTGTATTGGTCAGAGTTCTACAGAGAGACAGACCAATAGGAGCTACAGATACAGACATATGAGAGGGGATTTATTAGGGGAATTAGTTCACATGATTACTGAGTTGAGAAGTCCCACGACAGACTGTTTATAAGCTGGAGACCATGAGATGCTGGTAGCATGGCTCAGTCCAAGTCCAAAGGCTTTGTTCTCTCTGGACCCCCAGCCAATTGAATGGTGCCTGCCCACATTGAGGACAGATCTTCCTGACTCAGTGTAGCAACTCACGCATCAGTCTCCTTGAAGCACTCTCACAGACAAACCCAGAGTACTGTTTTGCCAGTTCTGTAGGTATTGCTTTTCTTTTTCTTTTTTTTTTTTT
>CAUYLG010046252.1:0-47145 GCA_963573385.1 Cacajao melanocephalus
CAGCCTCCCAAAGTGCTAGAATTACAGGCATGAGCCACTATGCCTGGCAGGATGATGAGAAAGGTTTGGATATAAATAATGGTGATGGTTATGTGATATTATTAATATATTTAATGCTGCTGAATCATACACTTATAAGTGGTTAAAATGATAAATATTACGTACATTCTATCACAAAATAAAACCCAAATGGCTTAAGCAAAAGTAGCTGTTAATGACTCATGCATGATATTGGGGAGGCCAAGTCTGAATTCCAGGGCCTGGTTTTCCCCTAGCATTGCCTTGCTTTATTTTCGACTCCACATGAGGGCCCTGGGGGGGCTCCATGTATCTCACTCCTGTGGCAGGATGGTTGCAATCTCTCCGTAAGTGTCTTCTCCCATAGTAGCAGATACACTCTAATTGGCTATTTTCCCACCCTGAGCTAAGCACTGTGGCCAGGGATCGCTGTATATCGATTGACTTATCCTTGAGTCCTTCGCTCCATCTGCAGTGGATAGTGGAGCCCGCCCTGGACAGGGGACTTGGGAGGAGGTGTCCCCTAAGCAAAACCTGAGGCTGCTGCCTGCAGAAGGAACAGGTGCTGGGGACGTGCAGGAAATCTCCACTAGCAATGGTTCCAAGCGTTTCCCTAAACCCCATAATCCAGTTCTAAACATTCTTGGTTGTTCATGGGCATATAAATGAGTGTTCAAAGCCTAGGTGAGGTCGTGGAACACTTGTCTTTCTCTCATATGGCAGATTCAACCTCGATCCCTTTGACTGTCACACCGACCAGCAGATCTGGGATGCCTTGGAAAGGACGTTCCTGATCAACACTGTAAGTAGCTCCAAGGCCCGAGTCTTGGAGTCTGCATCGCCCATGGTGGGCTGCTCCTTTGGGGCTCCCCTCACGTGGTGTTCCAGCTACTGCTGCTTCGGGTCATGGAGGCATCATCTCATGGAGATGAGATGACTTGGCATTCCTAAGTCAAGGCTGATGGCACTCAGACACCAACTGTGTGCCAGACCCTGTTCTGGGCTCAGGGGCACAGCAAAGACAAGGCAGATGAGGTATTTGTCTTCCTGGTACTTACCTTCAATGGGAGGCAAAGGCAACAGGTAAGTGCAGGAGATGCTTTCAGTTACTGGTGAGGGCTGTGTAGGTAGTAATGAGACCCATAGAAACGTCAGTGCGGGAGCAGCTCCTTTCAATTGGCTGGCCAGGCAAGGTCTCTTTAAGCAGGTGACGGCTGAGCTGAGACCAAGTCCTGAGGGGCAGCCGGTGAAAGATCTTCTGAGAGGACATTCTGGGCACAGGAGCTAGCGTATGCAAAGGCCCAGGGATGAGAGTGAGCCAGGCGCAGTTAAGGAGCAAGAAGACAGAAGCTGGAGCGTAGAGAGAGGAGGGGAGTGTAGCCAGAACGGTGGGACACTGATGAGGTCAGGTTGGGTCTCCCCCCACAGTGGCTTCCAAGTTATGTTGTCTCTTCTTCCCATATCACAGATCTCAAAGTTCCCTAAAAAGCTGCATACGGATGTGGTGGAAAACGGTAGAAACTTCTCTGTGGGGCAGAGGCAGCTGTTCTGCATTGCTCGGGCTCTGCTTCGCAACTCCAAGGTGAGGCTGCCACTGCTGCATGGCCAGGGGAAGCCACAGACTATACCCGCAGCGAGGGAAGCCACACCGGCTCCTCCTACCACTTACCACGGGACACTGGGCTCCGTGCTGTACGTTTTGTCAACAACAGGAAAATCCAAAGGGCTTACTCATCTCACTGAGTGCCGTTTCACACGTGTTTGTGGTGTGGGTGAGGCATGGCCGGTGAGATTCACAGCCTGGGCTGGCTGATAGCTGGATTCCTTACACCTGAGCTGAAATGGTGGCCAGCTAGACCAAATGATGATTCTCTTTTCCCAGAAAAAGAAAACACATTAGGCACTTGTTGATTTTATAATTGCCTACTGCACACTCTTTTAAAAACTTGGATGCAGGAAATCCCTTTTATCTTTGGAATTGGGAATTGGATGACAGATGGACAAAACTACAACTTTTTTTAAAATACTACTTTAAGTTCTGGGATACATGTGCAGAATGTGCAGGTTTGTTACACAGGTATACATGTGCCATGGTGGTTTGCTGCACCCATCAACCCATCATCTAGGTTTCAAGACCCACATGCATTAGGTATTTGTCCTAATGCTCTCTCTCCCTCCCCTAGCCCCCTACCACCTGACAGGCCCCAGTGTGTGATATTCCCTTCCCTGTGTCCATGTGTTCTCATTGTTCAGCTTCCACTTGTGAGTGAGAACATGCAGCATTTGGTTTTCTGTTCCTGTGTTAGTTTGCTGAGAATGATGGCTTCCAGCTTCATCCATGTCCCTGCAAAGGACACGAACTCATTCTTTTTGATGGCTGCAAAATTGCGTATTTTAAAAAATTTCATGGAACAGTGCTTCTAGAAGTTTTCTAGATATTTTGTCCATAATTTCAGGTGTTTGAGTACGTGGAATAGCCTGAGGCAAAACTTCTCCTATGTAGGGGAGGCAAGACACACGTGCACACACATACTTATGAATGCATACATACACACCTCCTCCATACTCACACATATATGCACACACACACACACACACACACACCCATCATGGTTAATTAATGATAAAAGCAAGAACTATTGGTGCAAACTGTCAGAACTGTGGGAAAAGAGCTCAGTGGGACCCAAAGCATGGGGAAAATTTCAGAGGAGTTAGGACGTTCCCCTTCTTCTTAGGAGATATGAACAACAGAATTCGTAATGTGCATGGACTACTTTCTTCACTTCACACTTCCTTATTTGAATTACATAGCCATTTGGTGCTGCAATGCCTTCCTCTGTATTGCTCCCCAAATTTGAGTCACTACATTATGATTTTTGTCATCTCTGGGTACCACCTACCCTGTGATTTACTAATGATACTCCCTTTTCAAAAACAGCCTCATCCCGAGCAGCATCATTTGTGAAATCACACTTTCAGTGGGAGTTACAGTTTCCTCATGCATATTGTTAATGAAATAAATACAAAAATGTTAAACTAAAAAGAGTGTTTATCCATATGCTGGAGAAACCATCTCCTGGGCCTCCCAGGTGTGTGCCTGCCCCGGCCTGGAGAACACTGCTGTACTTTGGGTCAATGCGAAAGTTGTTCATGAAACAAGAAGTTGCCACTGGGCCATTTTCATTTCCAAGTACTTAATTCTCTGGCTGCTAAAATGGAGTCAGCTCCTGGCTGAGAGCTAACGTTCTCTTCATAAGGTAATGGATAACGGGCAATCAGAGTAGGCTTTGCTCTCCACACAATTCTCCCATTTTCCAGCTAAGGAAATGGAGACCTGGAAAGGAAGGGCCCTGGTGAATGAGCGGTAGAATCAGGGCTAGACCAGGTCTCTGGGGCCTGAAGTGGATGCCTTCAGCCCTGTTTTGTTTCATCAGATCATCCTTATCGATGAAGCCACGGCCTCCATTGACATGGAGACGGACACCCTGATTCAGCGCACAGTCCGCGAAGCCTTCCAGGGCTGCACTGTGCTGGTCATTGCCCACCGTGTCACCACCGTGCTGAACTGTGACCGCATCCTGGTCATGAGTAATGGGAAGGTGAGGGCTGCGTCCCTGGGCTGGTGGGAGGATGGGTGCTCAGGCTGTCACCCCGGATGCCTTTGAGTTCTCCAAGCACACAGGCTCAGCTGTAACTCGATCCTCCTCTCCCCCTTCTCCACCCTCCAGGTGGTAGAGTTTGATCGGCCCGAGGTCCTGCAGAAGAAGCCTGGGTCATTTTTCGCAGCCCTCCTGGCCACAGCCACTGCCCACTGAGATCAGGAGACATGGAGACTTCATGGAGGCTGGTGGCTGAGCTCAGAGGTTCACCCAGGTGCAGCTTTGAGGCCTGTAGTCTGCGACCTTCTCATCTGGAGATGAGAATGTCCCCTGAAGCAGGCTGAATGTGGGGGGTTGGTGGATGAAAACCCTGGAACAGACTACTCAATGGGTTTCAAAACCTTAGAACCCCAGCACCGTTTGAGACGTGGCATCTAGTGATCATGTGGGTCCCCTTTTAACTCATAAGTTGAATAATTTTATAATAAGGTAAAAGCTTACAGTTTTCTGATCTGCGTTAGAAGTGTTTCAAATGCTATATTAACTTTGTAAAAAATAAAACCAAGGAAAAATCACTTTCTTTGTTTTCTTTCTTTCTTCTTTCTTTTTCTTTCTTCTTTCTCTCTCTTTCTTGTCTTTTCTGTTTTTTTTTTATTTTATTTTGAGACAGGGTCTTGCTTTGTTGCCCAGGCTGGAGTGCAATGGCGCAATCTTGGCCCACTGCAGCCTCTGCCTCCCAGCCTCAAGTGATTCTCCTGCCTCAGGCTCCCAAGTAGCTGAGATTACAGGCATGTACCACCACACCCAGCTATTTTTTGTATATTTAGTAGAGATGGAGTTTCACCACATTGGGCAGGCTGGTCTCAAACTCCTGACTTCAAGTGATCCACCCACCTCGGCCTCCTAAAGTGCTAGGGTTACAGGCATGAGCCACCGCCTCCGGCCATCTTCATTCTGCTTTCCGTGTGAGCTAGCACTTGTTCCGTTGCAAGGAACAGAGACCCTCAAACTGACTTCTGCAAAAAAAATAGTTTGTTGTTCTTGTAACAGAAAGGTACAGAAAAAGTTTGGGGTTGGGTGCCAGAATGAAAGGATGCCTGTCTTCTTCCCTCAGCGATTCCATGGTGAAATCTCACTGGGCCAGCTTAGGTCATGTGCTAGGCTGTTGGCATACCGTGATTTGCCAGGCCTGAGCCACATGCCCATACTTCGGCCTGGGGATGGGATCTGCTGCCCTGGATTATACGGACTGAGAATAGAAGCGATTGTTTTGCCAAAGTAAAATTGAGACGCTCTTACTACCTGAAAGAAGACTGGCTATGGATGCTGGCCAGGCCCCCAAACAGCAGCTGTCTACTATGATTGTTTACTGAAGAGCAGCATAACTTATATGCCAACCGAAAATAAAGTAATTTGTTTTCTCTCTTTCTTGTTCTCACTCCCCCACCCTTCACATGGTTGTAGATATATAAATAGAAAAGGCACTCATTTTCAACTTACTTCTGGGGAGACCTGGGTGTTGGGGGAACTATGTTTGAAAGTATTTCCCTTTTTATTCCAGATTATGAAGACTGATTTTCCAAAAATACCATAAGAAATCAATTTAGTAAACTCATGTTTCTCTTGCTTGCACTGGGGTGGGTCCTGGGTATGAAATGTCCCTGCCCTAAGGGAATTTGGAATCTCGTGAGGGTAAGTAAATAGTAAAACTAAACAAGTAAACAGGAGGTTCCAGACAGGGTGACCTGAGGCTAGAGGCAGGAACAGGGTGCAGAGGAAGAGGCAGCCTCCGGTGGCTTCCTGGAGGCAGTGTGGGCACAGCTGACTGAAACCTGAGCACTGAACAAACATTAACTCTGTCAAAGGGGACTGGAGCAAGAAAGAACGTTCAAGGCAGAGAGAACAGCAAACAAATCCCTGCAGGAATGAACTACCACAGGGGCTGATGCAATCCCTGGACCCAATGGAGGAGAAGGCCCGCATCCTGGAGCACGAAGCTTCTGCTCCCTAGGAGAAGCAAGCGGCACCTGCTTCTTTTAGGGAGTTTCTCTTTCTTTAGAGATCCTTTGCTCTGTTATTCCCTTCCCCACCGGTCCTGGCTTTTTTCTTTTTTGGGCCCTGAAGCGTCCCTGGGAACCCCATGCACTACCATCCCGTCACAGCTCAGCAGGCCCCTTACCAGAGTCGCTGTGGGACACTGCCTGCCTTCACAGGTGAGGGAGTGCTCCACACACTGGGATGTCCCCATCACACTCCACACAAGGTCCCTCCCCAGGCCAGATGCAGCTGCCGCCTTTTCCTTGAGTGGCCAGCAGATGGTAGCCTTGTCCCAAAAATGTGGGGAAGGTCCCACCAGCTTCAAAGCTGGCCAGATCCACGGAGAGAATTCACCAGAAAGGTGTTGAATCCTGGAGTCAGAGGACAGGAAATAGAGCCCATTTCCACTCAGTGTGCAGGGCCCCATCTCATCTGCACCCGTCCCCACCTCCAACAGCAAAATATGAGAACCATTGGCTCCGAGCAGCAATAAAGCAGAATTTTTTGAAAAATAACATTAGTTTTTTAAACAATAAAAACTGGAGTGCAGTGGCACGGTCTTGGCTCACTACAACCTCCACCTCCCCAGTTCAAGTGATTCTCCTGCCTCAACCTCCTGAGTAGTTTGGATTACAGGTGCGGCCACCACACCAGGCTAAGTTTTGTATTTTTAGTAGAGATGGGGTTTCACCATGTTGGCCAGGCTGGTCTCGAACTCCTGACCTCAGTTGATCTGCCTGCCTCAGTCTTCCAAAGTGCCGGGATTGCAGGCGTGAGCCACCGCGCCTGGCCAATATTGGTAATATTTCATTCCTTAAGCTGAGTGGTGAGTGTATGTGGCTTTGGTTTTTAATAATCCTTTTCACTTTTTCAGGTTTCAGAAATATTTTATGATAAACATTTTAAAAATTGTTATTTGGTCTTTCAAAAATAATGCTAAAATAATTGTAATTAGAGAATACAGGGCTTTGCTGTGCTTCATTAGGTTTACTGGATGGGTTGTTATTATTTTATTTTCAGTTCCATACTAATGGAGAGGAGGTCATGGTATTTTTAGTGCTTAGAGGTTCTAGAGGCCTTAATCTATGCACGAGCTGGGGTGATGTTGTCAGAGGCATGTGAACCAGAGCAACTCCATCTTGAATAGGGGCTGGGTAAAATAAGGCTGAGACCTACTGGGCTGCATTCCCAGATGGTTAGGCATTCAAAGCCACAGGATAAGATAGGAGATCAGCACAAAATACAGGTCATAAAGACCTTGCTGATAAAACAGGTTGCAGTAAAGAAGCCGGCTAAAACCCACCAAAACCAAGATGGCGCCGAGAGTGACCTCTGGTCGTCCTCACTGCTATGCTCCCACCAGGAATGCCAAGGCAACATCAAGAAGTGACCCTAGATGGTCTAGAAAAGGGAGGCATGACTAATTCACCCCTTGTTTAGAATATACTCAAGATGTAACTATAAAAATGGGCAACCAGTGAGCTGCTCTGTCTATGGAGTAGCCATTCTTTATTCCTTTACTTTCTTAATAAACTTGTTTCACTTTTCTCTATGGATTCACCCTGATTTCTTTCTTGTGTGAGATCCAAGACCCCTCTCTTTGGGTGTGGATTGGGGTCCCTTTCCTGTAACAGTATGGTCCACAGTGACAGCAGCCGATTTCAGATCAAGGGAGGCCACAGACATGCTGGCCTGCCCCGCCCTGCCCTGTGTCTGCAGCTCTGGATGCTATTTTAAGAGAAACTGCTAAATGAGCGGTCTTCAGAGACCAACGTCTATGGTGGCCAGAACACCATGCCGTGCAAGGCAGTAGCAGGAAGAGAGAAAGGCTCAGACTTCAGTCTTTCTCATCCTGAAGGGCTTCTTCCAGAAAAGTGGCTCCAGAGGGCAGCCCCAGCCTAGGAGGCCTGGACCTTCAGGTCACTGGAAAGGTCCCAGGAGGGAGTGGCTGCCTGGAGGGACATGGAGCTCCCCGTAGCTGGGAGCATTTTCTGGCTCTGAAAGCTCTCCTGGTGCAAGGTGAGGGGCAGTGTTCTTATCCCCAGGCTGGGAGTGGGTCCCCCAGGGCTGAGTGCTGGGAGGAATTCTGCATACACCTCTCTGGGGACTGGGACTCTGGAATGCAATGATGGAAATAATAATGCCTGACAGCAGAAGTTCTCAAACTTGAACTTGAGTATCCAAATTGCCTGGAGGGCAAGACACAGATTGCTAGACCCCAACCTCATGTGGTTCCATCCAGTTAGTCTGGGGTGGGGCTTAAGAATTTGCCCTTCTAACAAGGCTCAGAGGTTGCTGATGCTGCTGGTCTCTGGCCCGAGCTCTGAGAACCCAAAGGTTAGCTGAGATCACGTGTCCCATATGATCTAGACAGGAAGGGTCCAGGCCCCTATGTGAATGTACTTCCCAAAGTTTCTGTGCATCCAAGCACCTCCATTTTCATGACTTCTTTTAACTCCGCCTTTCTGAGCATCCCACTAGGCCATGCCTCCTCTCCTTTGCTCCACTGCATTGACCAAGAGGGAGAATTCAGCACTCTTCCTTATTTCTTTTGTATGTGTAGACCACTTTAATAAGATGTGGGGTCAAAAGAGTTATTGACAGCAAGTCAACAACTTCCATTTGAATGCCAATCATCTACCTTCTTAAGGAGTCCCTCACCATTCTACTCCCTCTGGCTATGGTTTCTTTCCTGGTTCTCGAATTACCCTCTGTGTTCTCCCTGCCCCCACCTCCCAATTCTTGGACATGTTTTATGCAGAGCAGTTGAGTTCTCCCTTCTGATGCCCTTTCCTGCCAAGCAAGTCATTAGGGTGTTGCCGTCTGCCCCGAGAGACAGATCAAAGCAGTCGCTAAACAAAAACAGTTTTCACTCTCTGAGTCGCTCTGGTGCCAGCTGTTAAGATTGTAAAATTTCACCCCATTATCTTAAATGTCCCCTAATCTGTCCCCCGGTATTATTTAGAAAATTCTATGGAATCCAACTGCTTCAGAGTCAAAAGCAATTTAAGAAGTCATCAGTCCAGCTGTTCTTAGCCTGTGGTCTATGGACCTCTTAGCTAGATTCAGGGCATCTATGAGTTTGGATGGGAAAAAAATGGCATCTTTATTTTTATGAACTGAAATTTGGCATTTTCTTTGATGGAGCAACAACTAGATAGTATTAGCAATATCTGCGACTTTGTTACCAATATAAATTAGCGATATTCTCAAATCTGATTTCAATAGTTTCAGATGCCTCAAAATATCACTTGCATGCATCAATGCTTTGAAATGATAATAGTCATTAGACCTTCTGTTAGATCACATTACTTAGTGCATCAGTATAGAAGCATATATCTTACAATATTCAGCTGTGTTCTATACATATTATGATAAGCACATTTCTGTATAATTGGTTATCTTTGCAATTTTATGTACTTTATCTCATGCATAGAAATTCTTTTTCTGAGAATATACTAGAATGCCAAAGAGGTCCACAGCACACAAACAATTTTAAAACCTGCATGTAACTCAGCTCTTTGATTTTCTAGAGGAAACTTGTATCCCAGGCAGAGGAGATGCCTTGCCCACAACCACACCACTCACTGGCTTTTAATAGGCTGACTTAGAATTCGAATCTAAAACAGAAGAGGGGGCTGGGTGCAGTGGCTCGTGCCTATAATCCCAGCACTTTGGGAGACCGTGGTGGGTGGATCACCTGAGGTCCAGAGTTGGAGACTAGCCTGGCCAACATGGTGAAACTCTGTCCCTACTAAAAATACAAAAATTAGATGGACCTGGTGGCATCTGCCTGTAATCCCAGTAACTTGGGAGGCTGAGGCAGGAGAATTGCTTGAACCCGGAGGCAGAGGTTGCAGTGAGCTGAGATAGAACCATTGCACTCTAGCCTGGGCAACAAGAGAGAAACTCCATCTCAATAATAATAAAAAATAATAAAATAAAACAGGAGAAGGAAGAAAGCGAGAAGGACAAAGCAAGCAGTAAGGGCTCGGTATAAAGGCCTCGTTCCAAAACCTGCCAATGTGGCCTGCTCAGAGCAGGGGGACAGATAGGCTGTCCCTTCATGGAAGTTCTGTTTCCAGTGTCTTGACGGCCCTTTATGCAGAGCTTGCTATCCATCTCTGAGTAGCGTGAGAGCAAAACTATGTTTCAACAGAGCAAAGAGGAGTACACTTTGCCGACTTGATGTCTGTGTTCCTTGCCAAATCCTTGGTTCCCAAATACTTCATGGTCGGCACTGTGCTCTAGAGAGAACCTTACTGATTTGGAAACTTCTGTTCTGACATGAGGGTCTCAGTCCCTCTCAGTGGCATTCACTGAAATGCTCCCCACCTTCTTTTCCCCGCACACATCAATATTTTTTACTGATCTGGGGTGTGTTCCAGATTTAGCCTTAGCAGAGCACTTCCTCATATATAATTGCACATAAATGCAAGCCGTAAGATTGTGTACAGTTATTAGAGATGGCTGAGTTTTTGCTCTAAGCTCATTAACAGCATGCAAAGAAAGAAATAGGTTTATTACAAGATTGTTATGACCCAACCATTTAAATGGAAAATTTAGTTGTTTGCAATTAGCATAGTTTTCCTGTTTCTGAGAATGGATTCTTTGAGAAGTCTTTCTCCTGTTGGGGGCAGGTTTTAAATTCCTAGGCTCAGCTCTCTGAGCCCAGGGGCTTGCTCGGGTTTTTAAGCTGTAAGTGGTGGAGCTGAGGCCAGCGCTTACATTTTCTGGCTGTGAAATATTTTTGTTTTTTATTAGAGGGCTTGTTCTCTGACTGTTGCATGCATGTATTTCTGGTTCACTAATCCTATTATTGCTTTACTTACATTTATTTCTTCCACTTACTTTTATTTTAAAAGTCCATGCAAATTTCAAATTACTTTCCTAAATCACTTGACATCAGCTTTGTTTGATCGTCCTCTTCTATCTCTCGCCTGAGTTCATTAGGCAAATAACGTGAAAAACCCAAACTCCTTCTTTTAGCAGAGACTTCAGTGTATTTCTACTAGACAGAGTCTCATAGCAACCCAGGAGGTAGAATTCTTACTTCTAGCGAGATACTGCTAATTTTAAAATTATTATTCACAAACAATAGCTACCATTTATTGGGTGTTTACTCTGTTTAAGGCACTGTGTTTAAGCACTTCACTTCTTGATCCACTTTAATCCTCAATTAATTTACAATGCTTCCAGGATAGTGTTTTCATTTTGTAGTTGACGACACTGAAATTTGGAGATTTATAGGTCAGATCTGATTCCAGAGTTTCTACTCTTAACCACTATAAGCTATTGATTCTATGTAACTGCACACACTGATTTCTGAGCACTTCCTGGGGCCTTTGGGCCAAGTCTTTCTGCTCTGTCTGTCTCTCTTATCTGTTGCTTTCCGTCTTTGTCTCCCCACTCCTCTCTCTCTCTATTTTTTTGTATTTCAGACAGAACCTCACTTTGTTTTGTTGTTGTTGAGATGGAGTCTCACTCTGTTGCCCAGCCTGGAGTGCAGTGGTGCAATCCTGGTCCGCTGCAACCTCCGCCTCTTGGGTTCAAGTGATTTTCCTGACTCAGCCTCCCGAGTAGCTGGGCCTACAGGGGTGCACCACCACGCCCAGCTAATTTTTGTATTTTTGGTAGAGATGGAGTTTCCACCATGTTGGCCAGGCTGGTCTTGAACTCCTCGCCTCAGGTGATTCTGCCTGCCTCAGCCTCCCAACGTGCTGGGATTACAGGTGTGAGCCACCACGCCCGGCCAGAACCTCACTTTGGAATAGAGATCCCGCAGAACCTCAGAGCTGGGCAAATTCCTTTTCCCATCAAGTGCCAATGTCCCCTTGCCACGGAGCACCACGGCAGGTATTTGGGCACACAGACTCCCTATTTACGCATGTATAGTTATTTACAAGGGATGTGCTGGGTGGACATATGTTGGAGCTCCAGCAACGGTAACCCGATGTATGGCACTTTGGCAGGCTGAATACTCTGAACTGACGGGAGTTTGGATGGCCTAAGCAGCCTCAGAAGCAAGTTCTCCCTGACCTTCTCCTGCCTTCCTGCACCACTTGTGCTCCCCTTTCTCCCCTGAGGTGAGTCACAGGAAACAGAAGTCTCCCTCCCCAAGGTGGGTCATAGAAACTCTTCCCCCAAAGCCACCCATGAAACCTACAAATATCACTCAAACCTTCCCCTAACCTTCTACACAGGAGCTGGCCATAAAGAAATTCTCTGACCAACCTTGTCTGAGAGTAGATCCTAAGACCCTCATTCCAGAGGGGTCGTGCCCATACCTAGAAGGAAGGAATGCTGCACAGATAGGCCAAGGAGAATCTGGACAGACAGGCCCTGCTGGGCCCCCTGTACCATCTCAGTCCATTCCCAGTCATTCAGACCTTTCTGTCCAATTACATTTCTGCACCGCTGTCCGCTCTTCATTGAGTTTAAGCGTAAAAATGGGCAGTTGTCCCTGAGCCTTTCGGTATTCGCTTCTGAAGACTCACAGGTCACATTAAACTTCGATGAAATAAAATTGCTACACTTTCCTTTTGTTAGTCTGTACTTTGTTACAGGAGTGTCGGCCATGACCCTTATGACTGGCGAGGAAAAGCCTCACACTTTTTCTTCCTTACACATGTATATCACTGTACACAATTTGTATACACTATTTTGTACACAATATAGATTTTTTTTTAAGAGACTGGTCTCACTCTTATTGATCAGGCCTGAGTGCTGTGGCATGATCATAGCTCACTACAGCCTTGACTTCCCAGACTCAGGTAATACTCCCACCTCAGCCCACCAAGTAGCTAGGAGCACAGACACATGCCACTGTGCCCTGCTAATTTTGCATTTTCAGTAGAGATGGGGGTTGCCATGTTGCCTAGGCTTGTCTTCAATGCTTGGGCTCAAGTGATCCGCCTGCCTTGGCCTCCCAGTGTTGAAATTATATGCCTGAGCCACTCTACCCAGCCAAAATAGAATTTTTAAAGGAAGAGAAAAACTATGGAAAGGATTTCTAATTTTTGCTTTCTGTTTTCCAATGAATTCTCTTGCCTCACCCTCAGGCGTGTGTATACCCAGGCTGGGCCTCAGTTCCCTGACCGTGGGTGAGTCCACGCTCTGCCTGGAACAGGGACTTCTCTGGTCTTTTCTAAGGACTTCCTTGGATACAGACCAGTCTCTCTCTATCATTTTCCACTGTGTTTCCCACTAGGCCAACTAATACCGTCTGTCTGGGTGGAAATCCGTCTCTGCCTGGCCTTTCATGGAGATGGAGGAAAACTGATTAGCATTCTTCCTCCATAAACTTGGTAGCACTCGACTCCGTTTGGAAGATTGTGGAAGCCAGTCTTTGCTGTGTTTATGAGACCCCCGGGGTTATTGGGAAGATCAAGTGATAAAGAGGATAAAGAATTTTGTGATACACAAAGGGCTCCAGAAATGTCAAGTGATATTATTAGCAGTGATTTGCATTCATGAAAGGAGGAACGGAGGGAAATTAAATGGGACACTTTGGACACGCGTAAGGAAACTGCTGTCGGTCTAGCTCATTCCCCAGGCCGGGGAGCCTTCCTGGGAGGACCCGTTTTCCTACACAGCTGTCCACAGCCTCTCTCCATTTCCACTTCCCTCTAGGTGGGAAGGGAACTCAGGTCGGGCGAAGGCGGTGAATTTGCATCTCCAGGAAGCGGCGGAGCCGGAAAGCAGCCAGCAGGGGGCGGCATTGAGCAGGATAGGAGCAGGCAGAGGCCAAGTTGCTCTTAAAATCCACGTGCGTGAGGCGGGGAGGGTCCTGTAAGGTGTCTAAATAACGCTTAAAAAGGAATCAAATTTGTTTATTTCTGCATTTAGAGAGTTTGCTCCCTCCTAGCCGGCTCGCTGAGCGCTGTGGAACCTTTTGGCTCGGCTCACCTGAGATCAGGCACGTGTTCTGTGCCAGGCGTAGAAGGGACCCCAGGAATCAAACCTGCGCTCGGGGTGTGCAGGGCTCCAAGTGTGACACACGGGGAACTTTGCTATGCAAGGGCCAGCTGCTAGTGCTGGTCTCAGACTTACCTTTCATTCAGTTCAAGACAAAGTGAGCTCAACTTGCCCTTTTCTTTTTCTTTAATGAAAGGGGGATGAATGAATGAGATTTTCTGTTTTGAAGACTGGGTTCCCCTCCCGCCCCTCTCCTGATCCCAAAGTTGCTTCCTCATTGCAGGAACACAGCTAGGAAATTCGATGCATTCTCCCAGGCAGGAGCCTGGAGTGGTAGTCAGGAGACCTAGGTACTGGTTTTAGTCATGGACTGGCTTTTGTTCCTTGGGCTTCTCATCTATAGAATAGAGGTCAGAGCAAGGATTTTCTCCTTCTCTTCTACAAGGATGTGCTGTGACAGCCGGGGAAGGACTGGCCATGCAAGCTGGGCTCTGACTGTCTCCGAAGAGCCAAACCGGGCCACAGTTCATCCTGGGAGGGGGCAGAGCCCTTTAATGTGGGCACAGAGAATGTTCGCTCGCGAGAGTTCCTTCTCAGTTGTCTTGGGAGCAGCAGTTGAATGAGGCAGTTGGAGAGGAGGACTCCAGGTGGGTGGGACAAAAGTAGCTGAACCTGAGGTCTTCGTGGAGGAGGCCAAGGTGTCATGAGCAGCAGGTATCAGGCTCCGAGCCCCATGACTGCTGACCTTCCTCCCCTCCTTCTCATCCTCTGCCCAGGTAAAGCTTCACTTCCAGCCCAGGAAAAGCTTCTCCCTATAGCAATTATTGGCCACCATTTAGTCCCAAGGGCTCTTGTCTCTCATCCCTAGGACAGGCTGTGGAGGTGACACCACTGAATGGGGCTGCCAGAGCAGGAGGCAGCAGGAATGAGGCTCCCAGAGGATAGGGAGCCCCTCTTCCATTTTTGGAATTATAAAAGATTTTCTGTTATCATAAAAGATAAAGCAGAAATGCCAAGACACGATTTCAAAATCTGTGATATACAAAAGCCTACATTGAATAAATTAAGTCTTTTCCCACACAGGCACAAACACATATACAGGGTACATTCACAATTTAATTATGGGATTTATACCCCCTAGAAAGACTTGGAATTCCTGAAGCATTACTGTGGTTCTCATTTGAGGTTTTCATCTTTCTTTAATTTTTTTTTTTTTTGCTTTTAAATATGAGTTTCCTAGGAGTGTAGATTTGAGTCGCCCTGAACCCAGGTTCTCCCATCCTTCTTTGATCATGTCAGAATGTGTCTGTAACTGGATGGATAACCTAGTTTGGATATGCCATCACAGGCCACTGTTTTAGGCCCTCTAGGGATGAGGGGACTTGAGCAAAAGCACCCTCACTTCCCTTCCTGCACCCCCAGTTTGGTGCAGTCCCCTGCATTCACTTCCCTGTGCCATCTCTCTGCCTCCCCCTCCCTCCCGAGCACAGTCCCTGGTCACTCACAGGGCCTTCTGGTCTGGCTGCTGCAGGTGCCAGGTACCTGGGGACAGACAGGAGAGGTACGGTGTAGGCAGGGCCTGGGAGAGCTCCCCAATGTCTCCTCTGTGCTGGATGCTGGCCAGGTCCTGGAGGAAGGGGCTGTGGGAGTTGGGGAGATCATCAGATATTGATAACTTTGGTGGCTTTAAATTAAGAATGGATTTATTAAGAAAGAAGTAGGGCCGTAGTCTCTCGCCTGGGACACATTTTATGACTAAACATGTGCCTGCTTTTGGTTGATGGAGGGACTCCCGTGATGAGCACCAAGGAAGACTGAGAGTCCGATTTTCAAACACAAAGTTGTTAATTCTCTGGGCTAGATGGGGGCAGAAATGCAATATAACAGAGCAAAGTGGGCAGGTGTGGAAAATGTTTCTTCTAGACATCTTTTGTTCTCTCTCCTGAGGCAGAGACAAGGATAGAGAAAAAGGCCTCAGGAAATACTATAAGGAAAACAACAATGCCAACGCAATAATAAATGTTACGTGACCCTGAATCCCAGAGTCAGAGAGACAGTAAGGAGTGGTGGGGATTGTGGCAAACTAAAGCATGTATGCCCTGTCCCGGGGGGATTGCCACTGCTCAATGTGAGTAGATTGTAATCACAATAGCATAGAGAGCTCCTGATTTTTTTACAAAAGCCAGAAGCCAGTGTTATTTTTTTAAATGTGGTATCTCCTCATTTTTAAATGTTTTCCACAAGTTGGAAAAAAAATGTTTAAACTATGCAGGCGGTGTAAGATGGATCTGCAAGTTGTTTGTGGTCCACAGTTTGTGTCCTGTGCTCTGAACAGAGCCCTTCCTGCCTCTGCCTGTCCAGTCAGTTGAGGTTAGGTTAGGAACCCCTTGCCTGCTAGCAGAGGGGTGCACCAGCAACTTTTTGGCATCTCCTGCCAACCCTCAGATGCTCTGTGTGGAAAATACAGTGCCAAGAACAGAGCCACAATGGCTGCAGGGACCCTGGCCTGGTCGGCACCGCCTCCTCCCAGTTCTCATCAACTGTGCACCCCTCAGACCCCGTCCCATGAGTGCCAGCAAGCAGATTTCTCACCCCAGGCAGCTCCTCACTCCTGGCAGAGGATGGCATGACAGACGGGGATAGAGACGTTAGCCAAAGCAGGCTTCCTGATTAAAAAAAAAATCTCATTTTCCCCCCAGGGCTGCCAAATTTAGCAAAGTGCCATTCCAGCTGCAGTGCTTCCAAACCGCCTCAGATCATCATAACTTCACATTCCCTGGGGAACACTCAAGGAAATTACCTTCCAGCACCAATTTCCTATGCAGTCTGATCACTCAAACTTGGCCAGGGAGGCCTGGCCTCCAGTGTTTGGCATCTGAGACTCAGGACCCCTTAAGATAAGCTGATGACATCTTCCTGCCAGGATCCCTTACCATTAGAAAAGGGGGCCAAAAAAATAGGAGTTATAGGTAAGGGTTCTCCACTGACAATGAGTTCAATCCTCTCAAACGGGCTGGGAAAGATTAGCCTGGATGAGAGAGGACTAGCAACTGGGTGGCTGGGAGTGAGTTGTAGAAAGTGACAATGGTGTTCAAATATCAGACAGCACATGAAGAGGACTTCAGTAGAGGCTGCGTGTCTCCTGAGGGCAGACAGGTGCTGCTGCAAAATTGCATTTAGTTCCACAGAAGGAAAAAAAATCATCCCCTTGAGGGCTATTTGTTTAGAAAATGCTTACCTTTTTATTTTGTAATGATTTCAAGCTTAGAGAAAAGTAACAAGAATAATACTAGGAGATCCCAACTACCCTTCCCTGAGATTTGCAGTGACATTTTTGCCACATTTACTTTAACATTAATATCAAAATCAGGAAATCTGTCTTTGATAAAATATTATTGTAGAATCTGTAGTCCATATTTAAATGTCTCCAATGTTTCAATACTGTTTTTTTAAAAATTTCATTTACTTACTTTTTTTTTTAGAGCAGAAGTGAAAATTTATTAAAAGCTTTTAGAGCAGGAATGAAAGAAAAGAAAGTGCACTTGGAAGAGGGTCAGGCAGGCAACTTGAAAGATTAAGTGCACGGTTTGACCTTTGACTTGGGCCAATAATGTTCTTTACAGCAAATTTATTTTCTTCCAGTCCAGCATCCAGTTCAGGCTTGCGCATTGCTTCTAGCTGTCACGTTCCTTCTGTGTCCTTTAACCTGGGATGTTTCCTCACCTTTCTTCTTTCGTGCTATTGATGTTTTTGAAGAGCACAGGCCACTTGTTCTATAGAAAGCTCCTTTGGGTTGGTCTGGTATTTTCTCAAGACTAGATGCAGGGTATGCATTTCCTGCAGGAATACTGCATGCCGGCCATCTTGAGAAGTGACTGGGGTCTGTCACCAAAGGGTGTTGAGGCACAATCTGGAGGACCAGAGGAAAATTCTCCAGGAGAGGCTGGTTTGCCATATCTTGGATTCTGTGATTCTCCCCCAAATAATTTCAATTGGGTTTCAGAACTTGCTGTGAGCTCTTCCTTCTTCATCAGGTAATCTGCTTTCCTACCTCTGCTTTGCTCAGATTACCAAGGGCAGGGCAGTGGCCCAGCAGCCACTGGGAGGCCACGGGCGGTTGAGCTGGGACCACAGGTTGACTGTCCGCTGTGCCCAGCAGTTGAAGAGTGGATGGACATGCGGTAGGAAGACCGTGCCCAAAGGCTGTGCTCGGGTCCAGGCTTCTCTGCTTCTCTTCCTGCATCCAATCCAGACCGGGGCTGGGTTATGTTCACTCAGGGAGCCAAGGACCCAAGCAAGAATGAGAGGCCAATTTTTAAACTTCTCAGCCCTACCATCTCTGCAGTGGACAGCCTCCTTCTGTCTCCTGAAGCAAATGCAGAGAAGCCAGCAGGGGGCTTTTCTGAGTGGAGGGTAGAGAAAACTCTGAAGGGCTTTCTGGTAAATAAACTGATGGAAGTCTTGTGGAAAAGGATCCAGGAAAGTTTTGAATCTGAAGCCCTTCACGGTCATGCCCAGTTTTGTCTCGACTCTTACCTAGGACTGGTGCATAGAGCATCACTCTGCAGGCACCACACACAAACCCAGGTTAAGCCAAAAACCTCTGTCTGGGCTTTTTCTGAAACCCTTCTAGTCTCACCTCCCCCAAAAGTCCTCCCTATCCCCTTCCTCCTCCCAGACCGTACTGACATCTACCCTCTCAGAACTTCCGTAGCACGGGTCTGCGTTACTCAGTGACACTGAGCACAGACAGCCTATTTTCAGGCTTTAGATTCTTAAAATTATGACCAGATATTACAGCAACGTGGGAATATCCCTGAGTAACTTCCAGATCTTGTTTTCCCACCCCTAGAGGTAACCATCATCTTGAATTTGGTGGAGTGTTCCCATTCATTTTGTAAAAATAAACTTTATTTTTTAAGAATGGTTTCCGTTTACAAAAAAAATTGCAAAGATAGTACAGAGTTCTCCAGTACCCCACATCCAGCTACCCTTGCTATTAACATCTCATGTTAGTATGGTATATGTGTTATAATTAATGCACAATATTGATACATTGTTAACTAATATATATGCTTTATTAGCTTTCTTTCATTTTTATCTAACATCCTTTTTCTGTTCCAGAATCTCATCCGAGATGCTCCTTCACAGGTAGCTGTCAGGTCTCATTAGGCACCTCTTGGCTGTGTCACTGTCTCAGGCTTTCCTAGTCTTTGATGACCTTGACAGTTTTGAGGAGTATCAGCCAGGATTTTTGTAGACTGTCCCTCAACTGGGATTCGTCTGATGTTTTTCTCATGATTAGACCAGGGTTATGGAGTTCTGGGAGGAGGATCTCAGAAGTAAAGTGCTCTTCTTGCCACATTCTATGAGGGGTACACGTTATCAACAGGACTTACCACTGCTGATGTTGACCTTGCTTACCTGGCTGAGGTGATGTGTGCCAGGCTTCTCTACTGTAAAGTTGCTGGTTTTTTTCCCCTTTTCCATATGGTACTGTACTCTTGGAAGCATCATATTCCAGTTGATTAAGTTGTTTCTCACAGGGCTATGGGTTGACAATTCTGATACTGCTATACATGTACACTTAATTGAACAGTTATGTAAACACATGGTGGATGGCGAGAGCCAGGCTTCTCACTTTCAGAACTGAAGCTTACAGATAAGCAAGGGAACGAGGCTGGAATTATGATAATTATGGTAATGGATTCAAGTTGGAGAGCCAGCATGAACTCACTGTTACCTTAAAATAGACACAGATAGTTACATATAGAACTATTTATAGATATGTGCTTATGCACTAGTTAATATGCATACATATATTTCCTTGCTTTGTCAGCTGAGAAGGCCTGCAAGCAACAACACCCCAATAACAGAATTTACCTAATGCCCAGAGCTTGGTTCTAATATGATTCTCTAATGGAAGGAATTTCAAGTACTTGGAGAAATGAAATTTTACTACAAATACAGTCATTAGTAAATAAAATATATTATTATGTATTACAAGTACATGAATTATATATTGTATATTTTGTAAGTTTGTGAACTTACAAATGGTATCAGAGTATATGTATTTTTCTGCAGTTTTTTCCTGCTCTCAATTTATCATATGAGATATACACATAGTTTGATATATAGACTTAGTTTACTCATTTTTACTATTGAATAGTAATATACCATACTCATATTATACAATTCATTCATACATTTGCCTATTCATGGATGTTTAAGATATTGTAAACAGAGCCACTGTAAATATTCCTGTAGAGGGGCCACAAAATTTTGTATGAGCTCCATCCTCTGTGGATTGTTTCCTTGTGTTTTCCTAGATTGAACTTCAGTGTTGACACCAGTATGAGAGGAGAGAGGCTAGCAGAGGCAGGGGGAAATTTGGAGGAGAATGGAAGACAGCCTGCAAAGTTAGTGACCACTCTGTATCTGACTGCTTGAACAGGCAGCATTTCTCCAGGGCATATATACAATTAAGAAGGATAATTGCTGCCTATGTTAGTAAGGCAATCTTCAAGTTGACCAGATAATGCCAAATTACTTTACAAATTAGTTATACAATTCATATTCCCACCAGGAGGGCTTAAGAGCTGCAGTGCTCCATACATATGCCAAGACTTGCAATTTTTAGACTTTTTAATAATGCCTATTTGAAGAATGAGGAATGCTATTACTATGATTGTAGTTTTCATTTATATTTTTCTGATGCTCAGAGATTTGGCATATTTTGGTGTTTATTTGGATCATTTGTCAATTGTCTTTTGCTGGTTTCTCTAATTGTTTGTTCTTCTGTTATTAATATATTGAGAATTCTTTATAAATTCTGCATACTAGTTCTTTACATTAAGTGGGTCACCTCTATACCAGTGTGTTGCTTCTCTTACAAATTATGCCTTCTGATTAATGGACATCTATAATTTCAATGTCCTAGAATTTATCAAGATTTTGGTTTAGGACTTTTAAAAAAATTTGCTTTAAGAAATTCTTCCCTATCCTCAGATCATAAATATATATCTCTGTATGTACTTTCTACTGTTAACATGGTATTCCTTTTTCACCCTGTTACTTTCAGCTTATTTGTGTCTTTATATTTGAAATACACATCTGGTACCCAGCATATCATTGGATTTTGTTTTTATATTCAGTCTGACAATCTTTGTTTTTTAATTGAAATCTTTAGTTCATTTATATTTAATGTAATTATTGATATGGTGGGTTTAAGTCTATTGACTTGCTATTAATATTTGTCTTCTATTTATTCCTTTCATTTTTTATTCTTCAGTTCCTTTTTGCCTATCTTTTTTGGGGGGCAGGGATTAATCTACTATTTATTGTCTTAATTTATTTCCTTGACTGACTTCTTAGCTTTAACCCTTTTTAAAATGTAGTTTTCTAGGGTTAACACAATGTTATAATACATACTTTATTTGTTATTTTTATATCATCCCGTACTTTATAGCAAAATAATTATATTTTGCTGGGTGTTATTATATGCTTATTTTTTACTTTCTCTGGGGGAGGATCTGCATCTTAGATGTTTCCAATGCTTATTATTATTCATTCATTCAACAGATATGTATTAAACATCTACTATGTACCAGGGACTGTGCTAGGTATTGGAAATACAGCTGTGATCAAGACAAACATGAAGCCCACAGTTTGTTTGGGGAAAGGAAAAGTATGCAGGAAAGTTTTCCTAGAAAAGGAAATGTGAGCAGAAATTGGTCAAGTGAAGAAAGGGATACTAGATGGTTCCAGGCTGTGGAAGCAGTGAATACAAAAACTAAAAAGCAGGAGGAATAAATAGCTTGTCCGGGGAGTAGTAAGATATTCCACATGGCTTAAGTACAGTATTCAATGGTATAAATAGAAGGTGGAGAGTAGAGTAGGATGCAGTTTGGCCAGAAGTTTAGGGAGTCTCTGGTAACTGCTAATATTCTCATTGAATTAGGGATCTACGGCTGGGTCTGTGGTATTCATGTCATTAACTGGGGCTGGGCGCAGTGGCTCTTGCCTGTAATCTCAGCACTTTGGGAAGCTGAGGCAGGCAGATTAGTTTGAGACCAGCCTGGGCAACATGGCAAGACCTCGTCTCTACTAAAAATACAAAAATTAGCTGGGCATGGTGGTGCATGCCTGTAGTCCCAGCTACTCGGGAGGCTGAGGAGGGAGGATTGCTTGAGCCCAGGAGGCAGAGGTTACAGTGAGCTGAGATCATGCCACTGCACTCCAGTCTGGGTGACAGAGTGAGATCCCATCTCAGAAAAAAGTTTGTTTTTGGCAGCTCACGCCTGTAATCCCAGCACTTTGGGAGTTTGAGGCGGGTGGATCACTTGAGGTCAGTAGTTCAGGACCAGTCTGGCCAACATGGTGAAACCCTGTCTCTACTAAAACTACAAAAATTAGCTGGATGGGGTGGCACACACCTGTAGTCCCAGCTACTCAGGAGGCTGAGACTGGAGAATTGCTTGAACCTGTACAGCAAGTTGGCTGTGCTGCGGTGGGTGGGCTGGCTGTTGGCTGGGGCAATGGGACAATTGGACCCCATGTGTGCTCAGCCTCCAGCCCGCTAGCCCAGGCTCAGTCACACAGTGATGTGGCAGGCTTCCAAAGGAAAGAGTGGCAGCACACAGGGCTTCTTGAGGTTCAGGCTTGCAACTGGCACACCAGTTTTCACTGCATTCTATTGGCCAAAGCAGATCACAAGCCAGCTCAGATAAAAAGTGTGAGGAAACAGACTGGACTTTTTGATGGAATGCGCTGCAAGGTCATATTCTAAGGGACTGGGAGCAGATGGGGAGAGAAAATGGGCTCATTTTTGAAATCCAGGTTGGAAACTCTGGTAGTCTGATTTCTGAGCACATGCTCAACCTTGCAGCGTACTTTATTGTTGTACATGTTATTAGCATTATGCTAACCATAGCATTATGAAATACTGCCTTTTCTACATGGAACGAAGCCCTGTGGTTTGTTCTCTGAGCAACAGAAGGCGATGTGGCATCTCTATATTCAGTGGATACTATGCAACCCTCTCCCAGCATCTCTGTCTGGCCAAGGACACACACATTTGAGCCCTCCAAGGTAAGAGGTGGAGGTTGAAAGGTGAGGACATGGGCTATTGCCTCTCCACAAAGCGGCTATAAACTGGCTGAAAAAGTGGACAGTTAGAGATCTCCGGGGGATCCAAGCTAAAATCACGTGAATGATTTTAACCTCTCTGTGTTTGATGTTTTTGTCTATGAAATGGGCATATAATACTACCCTGCTACCCATCTTACTGAGTTGTAGTAAGGAAGATATGAAGTAATGCATGGCTATATCATGAAAGCCACCTTGTAGGAAGTATTTATTATGTGCTGAGCACACAGTACCTCATTCACATGATTTTAGCTTGGATTCTCCCAAAAGCAGGGCCTCGGTCGAGAACTTGGAGGCAGATAGCTTATCTGAGAAGTAATTATTTATAAACAGATAGCTTATTTGAGAAGTGCCCGTGTGGCCTCAGTGTCACTGCTGTGAGCAGAGGGGCCTGATTCTACTAGGGAACATAACAAATTCCCGAAAATTTAACATTTTGGCTCTCACCAGCTGGCCCTGAGCACATCACTGCTCAAAGGGCTAACGAACATAATGAACACAATTCACAGCTTCTGAGTGCTGCTGTGATTGTTACTGTAGATGCAAATTGAAGCCAGAGAGAGTGGGGCAATGACCCTAGTGCTGGGAACATTGAATGTCTTGTTTGTCTGCAGGTTGGCACCCAACCCAGTAGATAATGTGGGGCTGCTCTCCTTCACCACATTTTCCTGGTTCACACTGGTGATGAAGAAAAGCTACTGGCAAAATCTGACCTGGACACTCTGCCCCTGTTGTGAACATACAACTCATCTGACCATATGTCCAAAGGTACCAGGATTTGCTTGGGTCACTGTATTAGTACAGTTTCATACTGCTATGAAGAAATACCCGAGACTGGGTAACTTATAAAGAAAAAGAGGTTTAATGGATTCACAGTTCCATGTGACTGGGGAGGCCTCATAATCATGGTGGAAGGTGAAGGAGGAGTAAAGACATGTCTTACATGGTGGCAGACAAGACAGTGCGTGCAGGGGACACTCAGATCTCATGAGGCTTACTACCACAAAAACAGCACAGGAAAACCTGCCCCCATGATTCAATGACCTCCCATGGGGTCCCTCCTATGACAGGGGGGATTATGGGAGCTATAATTCAAGCTGAGATTTGGGTGGGGAGACAGCCAAACCCATCAGTTACCTCAGGAGAGAAGCCCACTGTAGGGAAGGGCCCTGTAAACCCTTTTGTGTGCTCCCTAGTTGTGTGCTCCACAATTTTCCCAATGTGGAAAATGACACTCACGGGTGCTGGTAACTCTTCTCTGAGACTCAGGCTGGACTGCATGAACTTCTTGGCTTGGGTTATGGGGTGGTGGGAATTAGCTGGCGTTAGCGAGGAGAGAGGACTCATTGGAGGGCTATGGCCTGAGTCTCAGGACCCTTCTGGCTGGGCTGCAGCTGGTTTGCAGAGGTACTGCATCAGGACAGAGGTGGCTGGAATCTCATTTTGGTCTGTGCTGGTCAGACTCCACCTGACTAGCATGCAGCTTTAGGCATCAGGTTTTGTTTTACTTTAAAAAATCATTATTGGACTTTTATATTACAAAATATATTTAGGTTGATCCTAATGAAACTGCCAATATTTGACAATTTTAACTTATAAAAATGTAAATGTCATTTGTCCAACCTAATTCAGATTCATTATAAAAATGTGGAAGCAGCAGAAGTTTAAGCCATAGAAGTATCTCTCCCACGCTGCTGCTCTGCTCCCTGGAGGTCAGCACTGTGAAAATGTCAGCATGGCTCTGTCCAGAATTTTCCTTCTCTGGTTAAACACACCCTGGGCTGCCATCATCTTCTTCAGATCAATACCTCTTCTTACTTCCCACTCACAGGTCATGTTTTATTTTAATGTAAACAAAAATGAAGCATAATACATAACTGTTGATCACATTTCCCTTTTCAGTTAAGAGCTTATAAAGACTTTTCCATGTTAGGAGAAAGACATCAAGTTCATTTTTTCCAGCAGCTGCATTGAACTCTGTGGTTCTGATTACCTATATAATAGAAAGAATGGAGAAGTCCTGGGAGCATTAGTCATGGCCTCCTAATTGCTTCTAGAATTGTGCTTCTCCTCATCTGTGCCCCGAAGAAATCTAAGCTAGTGGTAAATTCTAAAATCTACTGCCTGAAGAAAGTTGCCAGGGAGCACTGAGAGAAAGGGTCTGGAGTAGCGTCTGTGGCCGGTATTCTCCATCTGTTCTTAATGTTTCCTCCCATCTACCCAATATCCACTTAGATCCTTGTCTCTCCCGTGTTGCGTTATGCTTCTAGGTGACCTCCTGCACTTCAAAGGCTTAAACACCAAACACACACTGACTTCTGCAGTAACATGTCCATGTCTGCCTCCAGGCCACGCCCCCCTTCCAGACTCTCAAACTGCGTGCCCAGCATCCAATGGGACAACTGCACTTAGATGCCTCATGAGCAACTCCTGTCTAAAGCTGGCCCTATTCTTGGTCTAGGGCCCCAACCTGACACTATTCCTCTCCTCTTCTGCTTTTTCTCAGCTCCGTCTCTGTAAACTCTATTCACGCAGTTGGCTAAGCTGGAAAACTGGGGTCCATCCTTGAACCTCCTTCGCCTTTCCTGCCACATCTCATTCATCAGTAAGCCCTGTTGTCGCTCTCCGTCCACTTTTCTTTAATTCCACTGCCACCTCTCACCTGGAGGCTGATAATCTCCTGCTGCAGTCTCACGCCATCATCCATCACTTTCATAGCAGCCAATTGATCTTTTAGATGTGCAAAATGATCTTGTCACATCGGTTTAAAAATCTGTAATGGCTTCCTTTGCCCTTGGAATGAAGGAAGGCCTTTGAGGTTTTCCCTAGATCCCATGAAGTCCCCCAAGGTCCCAAGAGTTTCTGCCTTGCTTCCCACTGTCCCGACAGCTCCTGCCCTTTGAGCACCACACTCCTGTCTCTCTGGCCTTCTTCCAGATCTTTGAAATGAACAGTGTCCTCGCTGCGCTGAGAAGATTTTTCTCTTGACCTCTCTGTTGCCTCTGTCTTCTTATAAGAGCTGATACTGTAGCAGAGATGGGTGGTAGGCAGAGGAAAAGAAGGGCTGGCAAGGACCCAGATGCCACACTCATACCAGCTTGTGTCTAGGCATTACCCTCTGCCCTTCCCAAATCCCACCTGTTCAGGAAAAGCAGAAAGCAGAGCCGGTGCTGGAAGGCACCACTGCCAGGGAGGAGGGCTGGGCTGAGCACCCTCGCAAGACCGTGCCCAACAGAGTAGCTTCAAACAGCACATAGAGGTGCCAATCCCTTTTATGCTTCCTGTTTTTTCATCACAAATTTCCAGTCCTTTGGGATGAAAGGGTAGGTACTGAGAAGGCCTCTCTGCGCCATATGGTCTGGAAATTCCAGAGGACTCATGTGTTGATGAACATCGTGGCCAACATCCCTTGCTTCATCACAGCAGCCATAGGGCCAGTGAGCGGGGCGGCCCTTCTTCTGCTTTGCCTGCTAGGTCCCCAGCCTGGCACAGAATGTCATTAGTTACTTTCTCTACGAGCTGGTAGGTTTAGTGCATTGTCATTATCTTTGTGCTCCTTGGGGGCGAATTTTCATAAAGCTAATCCTTGTCAAGCACAGCAGCAGCCACCAAAATTAATTAAAAAGTTTGCCTCCTAAAGTCAGCTTGCTGCCACGATCTGAGGCCTCCTGTGCCAGCCTCAGCCCTCAGTGGCCCTCTCCTCTCCCCATCGCACTCTTTTACAGCCAGTTTTCATTCACAAAATCCTCCAGCTGACTGAGAGAACATCTGGAAAAGTCTGGGTTGTCAGTGGCCTGTGTATAGCCCTTGCTGCCACCGAGTTTACCAAAGGCTTCTTTCTGCTTTTGCCTAGGCCATCAACTACCACACAGCCGTTCAGTTGGAGGTGGTGCTCTCCACCCTGGTTTTCGAAAACCTGGTGTCCCTCAAGACACTGACGCACATCTCTGTTGGTGAGGTAAGCTGGCCTAGAAAAGGAGTCCTGAGTGGTTTGAGTGCATGTGAGATCTGGGTCCTGGATAGAGCACCTGCCTTCCTTTTGTTTGACTATGACCGGCCCATCATGTCCCATCTGAGTGAGGTGTTGGAGACACAAAACACCAGAGGAGTTCAGAGAGAGGAGGGCTCCGTTCAGGCTGGAGAATTTGGAGAGGCTTCATAGCTCCAGCCGGAACAGGGCTCAGGGGGACTTCATCCAATTGCTTCGATAGTCAGTGGGAACAGTGGAGCAGTACTGAGCACACTACAAGCATTTAATAAAATGGATGGACTGATGGCTCCAATAATCCCAACTGTTAGCGTAGGGGATGCCAAAGCCACAATGAAGACCATGCTGCCTGTTGGACTGCAGAGTTGACATTTTCTTAAGCTCTTAATCCTTGGCAATAAAATTCTTACCACTTATCAAATACACACACACACACACACACACACACACTCCCTAATCAAGGGAACCCCAGGTGGTGTGGAGTAAGGTAAAAGACTTGCTTCTTTCTTACAGTTGCTCTTTTAGCAAGCTCAAAGCATTTAATTATGATTAGATTCAGTTGCGTATAGCAAACCCAAAATAAAGTGGATTAAACAAAAGGAACTAATGTCAGTCTATGTAAAAGGAATCTAGAAGGGAACAGTGCAGGGTTGGCACAGGAGATTCCAGATCTTTCTGCCTTTCTTCATCACTATCTTTGTACATGGCTCTCATAATGGTTCAAAAGGACATAATGGTTCAAAAGGACGTGCTAGAGACCAAGCCGTTCCAGCCACACTTCAGACAGGTGGTAGGAGGAAGAACAGAAGAAGGGGTGCCTTTCAGGTTGAGTTGGCTGCCTTTAAGAATTCATCACTGTACCTAAAATGCAATTTAAAAAAAAGGAAAAAGAAAAAAAAAAAGAATTCATCACTGTAGCAGGATTGGTGGGGAACAAACCTCTCGAACACCAAACTGAGAAAGGAAGTGGCTTTTTATTTGGCCGGGAGCTGCAGGAGGCTAATGCCTTGACCACTGAGCTCCCTGAGAAGCAGCTTCTTTCCCTTCTTAGGGGCTTATAACTCTAAAGGGGGAGCAGGGATAAAACTCCATTATGCTACTAGATGGTAACATTACGCTTTAAGTCTTTCTGCATTGAGATTCTCAGCATTAAAAGACCGGCCTTTCCAAAATTGTACCAGAACCCATAAAACTCATCATATTGGTCCCCGGTGACCCCTTCCTGCCTTAGAGCCTAGACCCCCTTGGCCAGTCTGAAAGCCTTCAGTTGAAGAAATGTTTGGCTGACTCTTCCAAAGCCTGAACCCATGCGCTTTTCTTTCCAGATGTTCAATACACTGTCAAGCAATAGCTATTCCTTGTTTGAAGCTGCCTTGTTTTGTCTCTTGTCAGCCACCATCCTGATGCTAACAGCCTTTTGGGCAGTATGTTTTTTTCAATCCAGGGCTCACAGCTCTCACCACATATCCATGTATGTCCTATGCATAGTTGTTCAGGTAACGACAGGCTTTTGTGTTTCTAACTGCTTTATATTTGCATTTCACACACTTTCACTGAATTGGGTAGAAGGCTGCATTTCTGGCTCATGGACCTGAAGCCTGTGCCCCATTTTGTACTCACAGATTTAATTCCTTTGGCACAGAGTAGTTTTGTTTTTGTATTTTTTTAGTGACGGAGCAAGACTCTTGAGTCTTGCTCTGTCACCCAGGCTGGAGTGCAGTGGTGCAATCATAGCTCACTGCAACCTCGACATCCTGGGCTCAAGCAATCTTCCTGCCTCAGTTCTCCCAACTACCTGGGACTACAGATGCACATCACTGTACCTGGCTAATTTTAAAAAATGTTGTAGAGATGGGGTCTCACTATGTTGCCCAGGCTGGTTTTGAACTTCTGGGCTCAACCCATCCTCCTGCCTCAGCCTCCTGAGTAGCTGGGATTACAGGTGCAAAACACTGCACCTGGTCACAGTGAAGTTTTTTTTTAAAACTTGAATTTGAATGCTCTGGGAAGGGGAATGCTTCTTCAATTTGTCAAAGCCCGCAGCACTCCCCTTGAGTCCTGGCAATTCATGCCTTTGTATCACCTGCCTGACTCCCCTCAGACAGCGTCAGCAGCCACAACTCAAGGGAGGGAAAGATTTGGCTGGGAATCTCAAGCCAACTTCCTTTAGAACTTTTCCTGGCACTTACACTCCCATCTCTGGATTTTTAGGCCAGCTGCAACTCAGCAGTTCTCTCTGAAAACAGTGTTTGTACCTTGATTTCGGATGTTTATGGCCAAGCTCAATTCAGCTTTCCAAAGGTCAGCAATTTTGGTGACAGACAAGCGAGTTCAGACAATGAATGAGTTTCTGACCAGCATCAAGCTCATCAAAATGTATGCCTGGGAGAAATCCTTTACCAACACTATCCAAGGTAGGACAGGATTAGCTGCTTTAAAAAACCACATATCTTGTAGAATATGCTCTTCTAAGGGGTTCTTAAGGTTCCCAGGGCCAGGTGTTCCAGAAGGAGGCTGAGGGGACCCTCTGAGCCGCTCTGCAGGTCAAAGGATTTTCAAAGGATTATGGAGATTTAATAATAGAGCCAGGCATCTGTTCTGGTGAACCCAAGGGTGAGTGACATATGGTTTCTCTTTCCTGGGACATGTGGATCCTGGTCCTGGAAAGTTACCTTTTATAAAAATAATCCACTAAAAGAGTGAGCAGATAAAAAACTGTCTCCAGCTATTTCCTTGACTTAAAAGACTTGTATACACACATGCTCACACACACCCAGGGTTACACAGACCTCTTTACCTGCAGCAACATCCTTGTGTTTGAATGGTCCACTGACTCAACATTCCTTGGGCAGATACGAGAAGATGCATATGTAGTTTTGTTTTTTAAAGCTGATATAGAACCTATTTTGATCAAATATAAAGGCAAATTTAATTGCAGGGACATTAACATAATTGCTGACATAGACTCAGGTAGTTCACCAGTTAATGATCTGAATCACTGTCACAATTGACTCTCTGGATGTACAATTACACTTTTGCACCAGCATGGAATTGGGCCAAAGCTGTGTATCTGTACTCTAGGGAGTGGCTGTAGAGAACCTGCTTCTGAGCTGGCCAAAGGAAGTGCCCCAGGTTGGGACCCTAGCAGCACTAGGGGACTGTCTTTGAAGACCCAGAAACACATCCTCACACTTCACTGCAATTTAATTTGATTTGATTAAAGTTGATTCCATTTGATTTAATTCAACTTAACTCAATTTAACTCGTCAATTTAGTTCAATAACTATATATCAAGTTCCTACTGTGTGCAAGGCCATGGGAGCTACACAGATGAAATGGAAAAGGGTTTCTGCTTTTACGAATAAGGGAGGATGAGATAACTTAGCTCAAAAATAGCCACGAGTTTGTTGGCTCTACCTTCAGAGTATATCCGGAAGCCATCTGCTTCTCTCCATTCCACTCCCACCCAGTCCAAGCCAATATCCTCCCCCTCCTGGACTATGGCAAGGCCTCTAGGCTCCTCCTGCCTTCCCCCTCCCTCCTGAAATCCACTGTGCACTCAGCAGAGTGACCTTTAAAAAATGTCAATCAGATCCTCTTCCTCCTCTGCTGGAAAATAGTGGCTTCTTATCACACTTAGATCATTCAAAGTTAGGTCTTTGGAAGGGAATCCAAATTCTTCCATATGACCTATTAGGTCCAACATGATCTGGACCCTGGTGCCCTCTGACATCATCACATTTACCCTAAGCTTCAGTAACTCAGCTCTAGCGGTGTCTGCTTTAGTCTGTTTCTAGAGCCACACGCCACGCTCATTCACGCCCCGAGATCCTTGCACCTGCTGTTCCCTTTGCCTGGAGTGCACTCCTGTTGGGTGTTTATGGTGGCTTTGTCTCCACTTTAGGTCTCTTCTCAACATCCAGAGAGGACTTCTGGACCACAGTTCCAAGCATATCTCTGCCCTACCTCTCAATCACTTCATCCTGCTCATGTCTTTCAGATCACCCAACACAATTTGCAGTTATTTAATTGTTTGTTTCTTTATTGTCTGTCTCCCCCACCGGAAGAGGGCCAGACCCTTTTCACTCCTCTATTTTCCAGCCACAGGCACAGCGCCTGGCTTATAGTAGACATCAGGTTCAAATATCTTGCGTGAGTGAACACATGGATTCATGTTATTCTATGGGGGAAGGTGGGGAAAGTGCCACAAAAGAAACAGAGATGCTCTGCAGGGGAGCACCCTAGGTTGGGGGAGACTGGGAAAAGCTTCCTGGCAGAGGTGGCTTTCAGGTAGGCCAAAGGGACAGGAAAGATTGAGATGCACAGGGAACTGGGGAAACCCCCTCAGGGAGAAGCAGAGGCTTGGAGGTGGAGATAAGAGGGTGCTCTTAGGGACAAGGAGGTGCTGGATGTTCTTTGGGGGAAGGGCGCCTGGCTAGCAGAGCTTGGATCCCAGGAGAAGTGGGCTCCAATTCTGTCCCGACCACTGATAAGGCAAGTTACTAAACCTGCAAAGACAGTTTGCTCTCCTGTCAAAAAGGCATCAAGTAACAGCCTCTCTCTCATCACACAGTGGTGAGGATGATCTAATGAGAAAGCGCCTGTGAAGTGTTGAGCAGCGCACCTGGCATTTAGTGATCACTCCATTAGAACATCTATGGCTATCCTGAGCAGTTGTGAAAGGGCTTTTGCAGAGGAGGCTGGAATTGGGGTTGAGGACAAGAAACAGCAGGTGAAGGAGGCTTGAATGCAATTTGTGAGCATTGCAGAGAGGTGGGCATATTCTGGACTTAGGAAAGGGAGTATGCTCTTGAGTTTTTGTGGCTATTCTTGGGACTCCAGGCAGGTGCCTTCAGGCCAGCATATGTGTTTTGTTTCTCCCCTACAGTATAGTTTTTAAAAATGTTTTTTCAATTAGTTCCCAATATTTAAAATTAGGGAAATGTCTCACAAAAATATGGACCTCATGGGAGGATTGCTTGAACCCAAATATTCAAGACCAGCCTGCGTAACATAGGGAGATCCCACCTCTGCAAAAACATTTTTAAAAAATTATCTGGGTGTGGTGGTGTGTGCCTGTGGTCTTAGGTACTCAGGATGCTGAGGTGGGAGCACTGTTTGAGCCCAGGAGTTCGAGGCTGCGGTGAGCTATGTTACATCATTGCACTCCAGCCTGGGGGACGAAGCAATACCTTGTCTCAAAATAAATACATCAATAAAACTCTGGACCTCAGACTTTGAAATGGTTGATGGTCTGGTTGTTACTGGACCAAACTGGGGTCTGCTCATCTGGCACAATAAGGCCAAATATCCACAGAAGTTTTGTCGCAGGAGAGATGAGAGCATTTATTTGCCACATGCCAAGCAAGGAGAATCAGGCAGCTCATGCTTAAGACCTGGCCTCCCCAGTGGCTTGCAAGCAAGAGTTTTTAAAGGCAGGGGTACATTTCAGAAAAGCAAAGTTAGAGGCAAAAGTGTAACTCAGTATGTGGGGGTTATATGCTGGTTTGGCCTAAAGGGTTGGGATATCTTGAAGCAGGCAGCCTATAAATCATGGGTAGATTTAAAGATTTTCTGATTTGCACCTGGTTAAGGAAGGGAAGCTTTGTCTAAAGATTTGGAGTTAGCAGAAAAGAGTGTTGGATCTGGCCTGTGGGCATGATGTCATTCAGGTCCCTCAGGAAGAAATTTAAAACAAAAACTGCAGTGAGAGCTCTGTCCTCAGCTCCCCCTTGTCTGAGGTCTGTGTGCCAGCAGATCCATTGGCTGGGGGTCCGGGTTTCTGAAATACAACTCAGAGACATATGTTAAGACATAATCTTTAGTTTCTATAAGGGAACCAAACATTCTTATGACTCTAACTTGGCTGTTGTTTCAGGCTATTACCTTCTTGCTTATCAAGTTGCTCATTTACTTCCCAGGGGTAGCTGGGTGCCTGGAATTTCCCTTGAAGGAACTCAAGATTTTCCTTTGTTTCTGTGCTTGCAATTGGTGAGGAGCAGGCTCCTAGGAGAGGTCCCTGATACGTTTCATGGTGGCGCCAGCCTCCCCTGCCCTGAGAAGGGGCTGCCCCTTTGATTTTCCTCTCCATTCCGCTGTGCTCCAGAGCCCCGCTCTTGTCTTCCCTTCCCTCTGGCCCCACTCCCGTCGTTGATGGTGTTTTCCTGGCCCCTGTAGGCATCTGAGTTTATGACTCCTGACACAGAGTGTCAGGACTGGAAGGGGCGTTGGACACCATCCAGTTACAGCAGCTGACAGGTACCAAGTTCCAAGTACCTGCTGGGTTTGTGCCCGGGGCTTTCTGTGGTTCCTCTCATTTAAACTTCACAACAGGACTCATGAGCACTCATTTGAAAGAGGACAGGGTAGTGCTAATACATTTCATCATGCTAGCATTTGACAGGCAAAATGAGACCACCTTGGACTGTTTTCTATTTTGCAGATATAGAAAGAAGGGAAAGAAAAATTACTGGAAAAAGCTGGATTTGTCCAAAGCGGAAACTGTGCCCTGGCTCCCTTCGTGTCCCCCATAGCCATCGTGCTGACATTCTCCTGCCACATCCTCCGGAGACGCAAGCTCATCACGCCGGTGGTAAGAGCTGGCTCAGGATCAGGCCTCTTTCGCACCCTGACCCCTGTAAGTCCCAGGTGGGAAACCCCTTTCTACCTTTGCTCAATACAGGTATTAGGAGCATCCAACCATGGCAGGCCACAGGATGTGACTTCAACTCCAACCTTTTTCTTTTTTTTCTGAGACAGGGTCTCATTCTGTCTCCCAGGCTGGAGTGCAGTCATACAATGTCGGCTCACTGCAACCTCTGCCTCCCGGTTCAAGTAGTTCTCCTGCCTCAGCCTCCCAAGTAGCTTGGATTACAGGTGCAAGCCACCACACCTGGCTAATTTTTGTATTTTTAGTAGAGACAGGGGTTTCACCATGTTGGCCAGGCTTGTCTCGAACTCCCAACCTCAGATGATCCACCTGCCTCAGCCTCCCAAAGTGCTGGGAGTACAGGCATGAACCACTGCACCCAGCCACCTCCAGCTTTTAAAAACAAGTGCGTGGATTGACAAGGGGCCCAGGAGAGCCTGGCGGTGATTCTTCCCATGTCCATGGCTGGGCAGGGGTCATAATTAATGTTGGAATGCAATTTTTAATCAGTGCTGTTGTGAGGACTGGATCAGTTATTTTGCATAAAGCATGTAGAACCATCTTAGGCTCTCAGGTGTTATACAAGTGTTAGCTGTCCTTATTAGCCTGATTCTCATTTGGGCCAGGCAAATGAGGATTGAAAGCCTTAGAGGGAGAATTGGGATGAATGTGAGATGTTCAAGTTCTTTACAAAGAGCCTGAACATCCAAAGATAAAAGAAATGCTGAGCTAGAGGGAAAATGATTCCTGGCTTAAATAAAGACAAAAAAAGTAGCTAAGTATTAAACCAGGTAGTTGGAGGAAAGTCAACAAAGGCAAGAAAAAAATGAGAGAGAGAGAGAGAAGGAAATAAGCAAGCATGGGTTAGTTCGCAGAGGAAGAATTGCACCTAAAATCAGGGACCTCACGGGGGAGGAAAGAGGTGAAGTTTGCAAAGCCAGAATGGTCTTGCTGAGCCATCCTTTTTGGGGCCCATGACTGCCCTGTGTTTAATCCCATGACTGCCCTGTGTTTCTTGGTGAGTTGCTTTTATTTTATCTGGTTCTTCAGCAGGCAATCTCTCATGCACAGTTTACTCTCACTTGCTCTAGGGCCTTCAGCCCAGCTGTGAGCCCAAACCCAGATTGAATGGCAAGGATACACCAAGGCTGGATACAACACTGCCCAATTATTGTGGCTTTCTCTGATCCCAGACAAAAAAAAAAGAAAACGACCTATTTTTTTTTCTCCAGCAACATATCAAGCAAATGAATTTGAAACCAAATTGAGCACATGTAGTTCATATTTTCTAACATGGTGTTTTAGAGGGAATCTAGACCAAAACCAAATTTCCTGAATGCAAAGCTCTGGGTCCTTTGGAGTCAGAATTGATGGCAGTCACTTCCTCTGCTAGGGTCATGTCAGGAGTACATCAGCCCCAGGATACTCAGTCACATCAGGCAAGCCATGTGCTCTGTCAGCCAGGCCTGGGCTTCCTGAGACAAGGTAGTGCTTTGGGCTCTAGAAGAGCTGAGTTTCCTTTGAGGATGTATTTAGGACCAGACGTGATGGAAGCATCCTTCATCTTCTTAATGAAAGGACTAGGATTAGTTGAAGCTGGGGCCCCGTCCATGGGGCCCATTTAACAGCAGGCAGGATCACTTAGGATTTAAAGAAGAAAGTTGTATTATTAATTTCTTAAATAGATGGCTAGGGAGAGGCTGCTAATCACAAGTTGGACAGATGAGAAGATGAAATTGGAGAGTACTAACTGAAGGGAGAAGGCTTGTTTTCACTGAGCTATAGAATATTAACCACTCACTAGGCAGGGTGCACCAAGGAAGGCCCCAGTGAACAGAGGGGAATTTTTTGGGGGATGGTTCGGGGGGAACTGCAGTTGACCAAAGGCTCTCAAATGTGGCCTTGTGTGGTGCATGGGGAGGCAGAGCATGGAGGCCAGACCCTGGAGCAGGAGAGCCGGGGTCACCCTCCAGCTTCCCCCAGGGGCAAGCAGGTCCCTCTAGGAACTCTCACCTCCATCCCTGAGGCTATGGTGTGGTGTGTAGCATGGACATGGATGCTCTAGCTCCAAAGGGTCAGATGCCTCCAAAGAACTGAGAGCAGGGTTGCCTTAGGACAATCTGCATGGGCTTCAAGTGAATAGTCTAGGTTCAAATGAGGATGCAGTGTGGATGGAGATTGCCGTGTATTCAGTTAGTGGCCAGCCGCAGACCTTTTCCCTTCTGAATCAACAGAGACAAGGGGATATGCTTGCGCCATTTTGGTGAAAATCCAAAAGGAAAATAGATGATGCTGCTGTTCCCAACTGGCCAACCCATGGTTTCTGAACCATTAAATGAAAGCATTGTTCCTCTGTGCATTCCAACAATGCCACCATTTCTAATCTCAGCAAGTTTAATCCCCATGTGTATAATGATTTACAGCCAAGGTGACTTCTCCTTCTAAACCCTCATACTTCTCTTTTGTTCTTTAGGCTTTTAGTGTGATTGCCATGTTTAACGTAATAAAGTTTGCCATTGCAATTTTGCCCTCTTCAGTAAAAGCAATGGCTGAAGCCAATGTCTCTCTAAGGAGAATGAAGGTAACTAACCCTGGGTGAGTAAGGAAGAGAGATCTCATTTGGGATGGGAAAAGGTTCAGATATGTAGAGGCTGTACCAACCTGCTGGAGAGCTGGGTCACTAGTTCAGTTGACATTGGGAGGAGGGCATCCATTCAAAGTTAGATAAATAAACATGCATGAAGGATAGAGCAGGCAGAGTTTTATAGGTTGTCTTACCTTGTAGGAATGATGAGATAGAGTCTTTGTACATGAAGAAGATGTTTCTGACCCTCTATTCCCTAAACAATCTATATATCTTAAGTGTTCCACAAGTGACTTTGGGTTTGTATTGAGCCATCCCCACTTTACCTAGTTTGTCCTTTGACGGGTGTGGTGATGGAAGTGATGAAGAGGATGGTGGGGTCCCCAATTTATGCACTCATTTAGTTTCTTCATTCATTTATTCACTCATCAAAGATTTACTTTGTGCCTCCTATATACAAGACATGGAAAATGCAAATATAAGGAAGAGAGAGACTTTATCCTCAAGAGCCTCTGTTCCAGTGTGGGACCAGGCACTCCAAGGATTTCTATACATGATAAGGATATAAGTGGCATTCAAGAAGGGCAAATAAAATGTTTGGAAAGTTCAGCCTAGGAGAAGAAAGGGAATAAGGGCATTTGAGTCAACATAAAACTTGTTCAAGCATCTATGAACTGATTGAATGATCTTACTCACCCAAGCCAGAAATCCGGAAGACATTGTAAGCATCCTTGGTTCATGCACTCCTCTTTTCCCTTACCATACACATCCAACCAGTCAAGAACTCTGTTAAGTCAACTCCTGATTATGATATTCTCTCCATTTTAAGGGGTGCCATTGTAAGATTGGATTGGAAGGTGTGCCACTGAGTTATCACTTTTTGAACAAAACATAAGAATCAACACCATCCCATTAATCACATTATGATTATCAGAAAAAAAACAAAGGTGCTTCTTAAACTGGATGAAGGATGGCATTTCTTGACTCCTCAACCTTCACTCTGTCCCTACTGCCATTGCTTTAAATCGAGGCCTCCATCACCTCTCATCTGATTAGTTCAGTGATTTATGAGCTAACCCTTCTTTTTCTAACATTCTCCTCAGGTCCGTATAGCACTCAACCCTAAGAGAGCTGTTAAAATATCGGTCTGATTACCAATACTCATTCTCACCTGTTCAAAATCCGTGAACCCTTGTCTCCTCTAGGTTCTCCATCCATGGGTTCTCAGTTTTGTGTCCACCTCTCTTCCTATCTCCTTCCCATCTTGAGCTCTGTGCCTCAGTTATCCTGAATTGCTTGTTTCATGCCACCACCCCAACAAACCATGCCTTTGATGCTCCTTGCCTTTGTCCATGCTGGGCCCTCAGGTGGAATGCTCTCACCTTCTTTCCCTTCTCTTATCTCTGCCTGTACAACACCTGTACAGACCCAGCTCAAGCACCAACTGCACAGATCTAGAGGATGAGAAGCCAAGTGTCCCTTCTCTGGCAGTCACAGTGCTTTGTCCTCGTCACACTTTACAGAAACGATCTGTGCATGTTCTCATCTCCCTCCAGACTGTAATCTCTTCAAGGACAGGAACTGTGCCATATTTATATTTGCACCTCTGCTGTTCAGCCCAAAGTCTGGCACATGGTTAGGGCTTAGCAAATGCTTTATTGAACTGGGCTGAGTGGGCTAGAAAGAGGACACAGCAGAGACTGAACATATGACCTTGGTTTCATAAGCATTTAGTGCTAAGCAGTGAAGTCCACTGCCCCAAGACTGGCAAGATTGACTGTCTTGAGCACGAGGGTGAAATGTAGCTGGGATCAGCATTCTCCAATGTGGGTGACCCACATAGGCCTTGTGGTTAAAAGGCAACTGTCCCAGATAGCATGAGCTAGTGGACTATTTCTGCTGCAGCTTCTCCTGGGGGAATAATTTCAGAACCTCTTTCCTGGATGTGCTGGGTTAGAATGGTCAAAATTACGACTTGGGGTTATTAGAGGATATATTGGGATGATTCTTGCAAATGCATGACATCTGCTCAGTTAATTTTATCTCTTTAATCTTAGAAAATTCTCATAGATAAAAGCCCTCCGTCTTACATCACCCAACCAGAAGACCCAGATATTGTGTTGCTTGTAGCAAATGCCACCTTGACATGGGAACATGAAGCCAGCAGAAAAAGTGACCCAAAGAAAGTACAGAACCTGAAGAGGCATTTATTCAAAAAACAGAGGTCGGAGGCATGCAGTGAGTGGAGTCCACCAGCCAAAGGAGCCGCTGGCCCAGAGGAGCAAAGTGGCATCCCCAAATTGGTTCTGCACACATAAGCTTTGTGGTGAGAAAGGTGGGTGTGTGTTGCACAGGTGTGGCCTCCAGCCCTCCTCCTTGTATTGCACGGCTGTGGCCTTCTCCAGGTCTGATTCAGTTCAGTTAGAGCTGGAGGTGGTGATGGGATGTCTCTAACCAGAGTCCCTGTATTATTCCCCCCATTTTAAAACTATGTATATGACCATCGGAGGCGCCCTCTCCAAGCGTGGAGAAGACGGTGGTTATATTCATTCTGATTTGCAGTGCTTCCCTTGGAGTCAGTTGCAATTTTGAATGAACAGTACACTCCAGGTGGCTAGGCTTGAACTGACTAGCTTTCATAAATACTTTTATATTTGTTCTTTTTTCATGAGTGTGAGACAGGATCTTAATCCGTTGCCCAGGCTGGAGTGCAGTGATGCAATTAAAGCTCACTGCAGCCTCAAACTCCTGGGCCCAAGCGACCTCCTACCTCAGCCTCCCAAGTAGCTGGGACTACAAGTATGCATCACCATGCCCACATAATGTTTTTTAATTTACCAGGGGAAAGTGAGATAATTTTTAAGTTAAATTTTATTTTATTTTTTGTAGAAATTTCAGAACCTCTTTCTTGCTATTTCCCAGGCCTGGCTTGAACTCCTGGCCTCAAGTGATTCTCCTGTCTTGGCCTCCTGGGTCAAGCACTGGGATTATAGGCATGAACCACTGCTCCTGGCCTAGATGGGTTCTTAATTTCACATTGGAATATTATGACAGATAATAATGACTGAAATTTTTGAACACTACTATTTACCAGGTACATAATAAACTCACTTAACCACCCCAACAACCAGGAATCACAACTTCCCCCACTTGATGATTGAGAAGCCTGAGGCACAAGAGTGTTAGATAGCTTGCCCAAGGTCACTAGCTAGCAGTGGCAGAGGAGGGTTTCACACCCAGGGCACCTGGTTTCAGAGTCTGGGCTCTTAACCACAGGGAAATACTCCTCTTGTAAAAGGCAAACTGAGATCAACAAGCAATCTGGCCAAGATCTAAAGGTCTAAGCCAGCCAAGCCAGCCAGGGTCTGTTGGCTGTTACCTCCCCTCAAGATTGGGGGAGGGAGATTTTAGGCAACACTGTGGATTTAGGGAATGTTTGGCCTCCTCCTGCATCTCCTGCGTGCATCTGCTTCTTGCTCTGGGAACTCAGCAGTGCACTCCCAGGGTAGCAGTGTTGATTTAGCTGCAGAGGGCCTAACATTAATCTCGTGCCTAGTATTTTAATCTCTCACCTTGTTGACTCACTCTTTCCCCATGCGAGCACTGTAGAAGGAAAGGTTCTCATTTATTATGCAATGTCAAGCTCAATAGCCAGTGTGAGAATGCTACTCTCATAGCTAAGGAGGCTGACTGCCACATATTCATTGGAAACAATATTTGGTTGGCTGAGTACAATTGAGCTCAGATTTCAGTTAAGTCCCACTGAGTGCCACCTACTTTGCCTTCTCGTCACTCTCCCCGTGGAGTGCCAGACTTCCCCGACCCTGCCTTCCCATTTGTTTCCGAGAGGCCTCCGTGAACTCCCCGTGCTCTAAGGACACTGCCTTCTAGCCACGCAGTGGTTTTACTGACGTGCTTTTCAGTATGTTGGTGACTCCAGAATTCGTGCCTCAAGGATGCAGTCAGTGTTTTGTGGAATAAATTGAAGTTACAGTGGGGGCAATACAGTGTGGCGCTGATGAAGTGTATTGCCTCTGGAACCTGGGGGACCCTAGTTCCAGGCCCAGCCACTTCCTAGCTGCTTGACTTTGGACATCTTGCCGAAGCTCCCTGAGCCTCTGTTTCTTTACTTGTGCCATGCGTTTCATAGAAATACCCATTTCACAAGGTGGTTGTGAGAACTCAGATACCACATAAAAATGCTAAGCCCACAGTAAGTCTCAACTGATGTTAGGTATGGTTGTTGCCTTTTTCTTTAATAATTATGTCCAGCTTAAGTGCTGCCCTCAAATGTTCGATATTCAGCACATCCAAGTTTTTCCAAGTTTAGCTCCTCAATTCCATTAGACTGGATCCTCCATGGGGTCAGGGTTTTTTGTTCACAGTTACGTCCTTATCTCCAAGCCCAGCGCCTGGCTTGGACGTTGCCGGCAATATTTGTCAGGTGAAGCCTCAGAGGATACAGGCCTCAGGGATTTTCTGCTAAAGACAAGGATGAATCTAGAAGGCTTCTTACTTGCCCCCAAGAAGTGGACAGGACTCAAAGGGCAACCAAGTACCTAGTGAGACTAGATCACATCTGTGGTCTCTTTGTCCCCAAGTCTCCATAATGCCCCAGTTTCTTGAAGCCCTTTTAGGGGAATTAAATAGAATCAACTTCATTCACATGCATATGGGCTCCACAAAGGCAGGGAGGCATCTGCATGGATCACTATTTTATCCCAAGGTGCCTGGGATTCAGCAAAGACCTTGTCTAAGGAGTTATTGATGACAGGCAGCAACTCTCACGTGTTACGAGTGGCAGAGAGGGGATGGCCCTTTCTGGTCTAGCTTGGGGTGGGGAAAAAAGCCATATTTGGCCCCATGTTGGGCATCTTTGCCCTAACAGATTACAGGGAGCGGGCCTACATGAGAATGTTCCTAGATACTCCAACTGTAGTACTGCAATATCTGCTTGAACACAAGAGTGGTCCTGCTCCCACCTCAGTCTCCACATGGGCTGTTGGCCTGCAGTGATTCTCCGCAGATATCCCCATGGCACCCTTCCTCACCTCCTTTAGGTCTTACCCAGATGTCACCTGTGGCAGATGCTGTCCCTGCCCATGTTCCCTGGACCTCTAAGTGTTTCCTGGCCGTCTTCCAACGGCCTTATCTGCATCTGTGCCTGAGGGCTCTGCACACCTCCATAAAGACCTTCACAGACTAGAGAGCAGGCCTCAAACAATGACTGCTGGGACATCAGCACCCCAACTCCTTCTGCCACTGGGCGGGACAAAGCTGTACTCAGTACCCAGAGTTTCCTCCAGTTTCCCTGCAGAGTTGAGTTCCATTTGCCTCCTGGGTAGGATATTCTGTTAGGGAGCTGACCCAATAGGCTGCCCTTTTTGGGCCACCTTCCCTTTCCTGTATCAGTTTTCCTCTTCCCTACTGGAATTTCCTGCACCTTCCAAATGTGAGTGTGACTTTCATTCAAATCCTTGATTCGAGGTCTGTTTCTGGGACAACTCAGGCTAAGACATCTACCTTTCCAGTATGGCTTTCCTGGCACCCCCGAACCCGCAGTCCACTCCTTATCTCTTCTCTGCTTTTGTTTTCTCCATGGCAAGCATAGATAGATGTGCCTGCCCTGCATTTCACTTACTTTTCTTGCTTCCTGTCCCTCCCCCCGTGACTACAAAGATAAGCTCCATGAGGGCAGACTCAGGCCTTTGCCCGTTGTGTTCATTGCTGTTCTTGCTGGCTGTTGGAACAGTGCCTGGCACATAGCAAGCTCTAATAATGATTTGTTGGTTGAATTAATAAATCCACAGCTGTAGAATGTTAGAATAGTGTAACTTCTCAGTAATTCCAGATTGCGTTGTTATGGTGGAGGATTCCATAAAAAAAATTTTTTTTGAACAGCTCCTAGATCTCCATACTTCAAAAGCTACCCTAATCGCCCTGGGTTGTACAGCCTTTTGTGTCCCATTAGCTTTGCTTTCCTGGAGTCTGGGCACAGAATAGTCTTCATCGTCAGGGCCTGTGTCTCCCAGACCAGCACAAGGCTGTTTCACATCAGTGATCTTACATGATTTCTAGACGCCCTCTGGGTGCTTGGCTATGCCACACAAGGGAAAGCACTTAATTAAGACTTACATTCCTACATCCTCCCAGGCTGTGTGTATGTGGGCAGGGGTGGGGTGGCTGCAGTTGCCATGCCCCAGAGCCTGCAGTGACCCCTTGGTCTCCACCTGGCCTGACCAGCACAGTTTGGGAGCGGCACTTTTGGACCAGATTCTCTAAGAAGTGGGAGAAAATGACTGTGTCCCATCTCTCTTTCTCTGGCAGGGGAAGACCTTGGGAATATGTGGGAATGTGGGAAGTGGAAAGAGCTCTCTCCTTTCAGCTGTCCTAGGACAGGTAAGCTATGTGATAAGTGCTGTGAAGATGGGACATTAACATGACAATGAAATGGCTCCCTTCCGGCCAGGCGTGGTGCCATCAGAACAGTGGACCCAACAGATGGGCTAGGCTGCACTGGACACTGTGGGTGTGGTTCAAGTTCATTTCTGGGAGGTTAATGCACTCAGCAGCTCCAGGGCCCTGGGCCAGATGAGGCTGAGTTTTTCACACACTCTTGAGTTTGCCCTCTGAGGAAGTGTGTTGAATGGTGATTGCCTCCTTGCCTAAAGCTCAATCGTGGTCAAAGGGAAGATGAGTCCTTAAACCCATGGTTTTCTCCATGACTTGGGCTGCCCTGATTTAGAAATGCCAGCAAGGCAGCTTGGTGAGGAAGGACTTTGGCATCTGGAACTCACGGTGACTATAGATACATTTTATGTGTGAACTAAAGCAGCTTGTGCCCCCGGGTTCTGCAAACCTTGGGGTAAAAGAGGGAGGGGACTTGGGTCTTTGTCCCTCCTGTACTCCTTCTAGTTGGGTGACCCCAGGGAAAATGGCCAAGCCATTTGTAGTTTTCACAAGCCTCTATGTCACCGTGGTTTTTAAGTCACATCCCACATGAATGAGTTTTGTGGGAAAAAAATGCTAAGTCCTCTTTCTCCCCCTCTGCTGTTGCTAAAGGGAAGTTTGGGCATCTGGGATTGCCTCTTTCAGGAAGAGGTCGGGGTACTTCTGAAGAAGTGGGGATACCAGAATAGGGTGGTAAGGGGATGTGTCTTACAAGTTTTAATGTGAGTGACTTCTTTTGGCCTCGATTGACTCATCCGTAGAAAGAATGACAACTCCTTCCCTTCATGGAGGCGGAGGTAGGGGTTGAATCGGGTGTGTTCTTGAGGTCACCCACATTCTGAGAGTGTGTGCCTCCATGATGAGTCAGTGGGAGCCATAGAGGTGACTCAGCTCAATTCTCCACTTAATGATGTGAATACTCTTGATAGCATCCTACTGCATAAGGGATGGTCCAACTTCTGCACAGATAGCTCCAGTGACAGGAAACTCATCGTGTGACAGCCAGTTCCCTCTTTGGAGAGTTTTGATGTATATTGGAGTGAAATTTGCCTCCTTTTAACTTCTGTCCTTGGGGAATTTTGAGATAACATTGAATCTAACTCCCATGCAACAGTGGTAGGATCAGGCCCCTCACTGCGGCCACTGGGGAGGCAGGGGGGCACTCTGGACTGCCTGGGTTCCAGGCCGTTTCTGCCACATGCTCACTGTTTAGCTTTGGGCAGGTAACTTAACCTCTCTGAGCCTCATACGACCTCTTGGTTTCCTTGTCTGTAAAATGGGGCTAAGGAGAGCTCTGGTGAGGATTGAATGAGATTACGTAAGTAATAGTTGGCTATGGGATAATTTTCAAGGCCAGTCATGGTGATAAATTTTGAGCATACACTTAATTCAGTGCACAGAATATACCCTACACATTAAAAATACTATGATGACTATTGTTATTATGACAGTCTTTTCTCCAAATTGAATTCTCTGTCCCTTGCGCAATTCCTGAGATGAAATGGCATCACATCCTTTGGCTGCCTTGGTGACTCTCCGTCTCTGCCCCTGGACCCACTGTCACTGCCCCGTGAGCATCAGCCCTGAGCACTGTGGCCTGTCCCACATGTCTCTTCTGTTGATAGCTTTGAACGTTGCATCCCCTCGAATGTCTACCATTGTCTATTGGATGCCCACCATGAGGGGTCATCTTAATGAATGTATGTACTCAGGGTTGCAAACTGGAGCCCATGTATAGTTTTAAATGGATTGCTGAATGTTTTAAAAGTCCAAAGATTTCATATATAACTGGATCTTTGACTCCTCTTGACAAATTAGCATCAGGCCTGCCCCATTAGGCCTGCATCCTTGCATGCCACCAATGATACAACTGAGTCAAGGCGGCTTCCTGAAGATGGGGCTGGCACCAACAGCCATGCAGGCCGTGCCCTGCTCCCAGGAGCTGGCTGAGCAGGGTTGGATCCAGCCAATGCACCTGGAGGAAGGGGAGCCTCTTGTGAAGAGTCTGCTCAGAGGACATCCTGTTGTAGTTGGGCCCACATGCCATGTGCACTGGGAGCAGCCCTGCAGTCCAAGCTCTCCAGTTTGCAGCAGGGCTCACCATTGCCTCTTTTAAAACATTCTCTGCTTGGCCCTGTGCAGGTGTTTGACTCTGAGATTCTCCATCTGCATGGTTGGGCTTTCTGGTGCATGGACAAGATGTTCTGTTGATGATTTTGCACCTTTGTAAGCAATGCTCATGAAATCGGTGGGTGGCCGGGTGCAACGGGCACTCGGGGAAACGTCCTCGAGGCTTGGCTCCTGAAGATTCTCTAGTCTTGTTTCTCCATATGCAGCTGCAAAAAGGGGTGGTAGCAGTGAGTGGAACTTTGGCCTGCGTTCCACAGCAGGCGTGGCTCTTTCATGGAAATGTGGGAAAAACACATACTCTGGAGAAAAGTATGATCGCAAAAGGTAATATTAACTTTTAAAGCAACAGGCACATTTGCATTTGGTACACACTCTCTTACAGATGCTGATGCCGTTGGTAATGACTGCTAAGTGGATTCTGAGTTTAATGAGTTCTGATTAAACATTCATCAGATCCACACAGACACTGGTTGTCTTCTTCCTGAGCCAAGCGTTCAGGAGAGGCAACTTCTGTAGACCTGCGACTGCACACTGGGAACAGGATAGAATTGGCACTTCATTCCCAGGGCAGAGGAGCATATGTTCCAAGGTTCTCTGCAACAGGACATATGTGGCCTGACTAGAAAAATAGGAATCCAGCAATTTTACTTTAGGCTGAGTACCCAAAACTGCTTGAAATCATGAGCGAGTATGTAATGAATCAGCCCTGACGTTATTAATTAACATCAGAGCTCTCAGGACATAATCACCATTAGTGTCCTCAGAATGATCTAATCAAATAAAAACAAAGCTCAACTTATAATTACTCTATTTTTCATGTTATTTTGTTTTTAAACGGACACAATTACATCTATCTATGGGGTACACTTTTGTGTTTTGATATATGACGCTGGGGGAGAGGGGAGTGTCGGGAAAAAAGAGACGTTGACCAAAGGGTACAAAGTTTCAGTTAGACAGGAGAAACGGGCGCTAGTGATCTGTTGTACACAACGGTGACAATAATACATTTTAATGCGTTATATATTTCAAAAGTACTGAAAGAGTGTATTGTAAACGTTTCAACACGAAAATTGCACGTATGTGTTTGTAATAACCATAGTATGTAATGAACAGAGAGCAATTTGGGAATAAATATTTTCTCTAAGAACATTTAACAACTGATTAATTCCATAATCACTTTGGACATTTCTAGAGTGATTCTCTCCCTATTTCTGAAATGTTTGATTTTTCTAAATTTTAATTTTAACGTAGATTCAGGGGATGCAGGTTTGTTACAGGGGCACATTGTGTGATGCTGAGGTTTGGGTTTCTACTGCTCCTGTTCACTCTCTAGTAGACATACTACCCAAGAGGAAGCTGTTCACCCCTGCACCCTCTCACCCTCCCTCCTTTTGGAATCCCCAGTGCCTATTGTTGCCATCTTTATGTCTGTGCATACCTGAGGTTTAGCTCCCAGTTATAAATGAGGACAAGTGAGATTCGGTTTCCTGTTCCTGTGTGAATTTACTTAGGATAATGAAGTCCAGCTGCATCCATGTTGGTACATGATCTTGTTCTTTTTTATGGCTGCATAGTATTCCATGGTGTATGTATATCACATTTTCTTTATCCAATTCACCATTCGTTGGACCATCATCTTTAAGCTCTGGAAAGTAATGGCTTCCTATGGTTCTTTGCTTAGCTTGGTCTATTGCTAGGTACATTCTCTCATTTAAGTCCCATAACCACCCATTTAGGGGGATCCTGGCATTATATCCGCATTTTATGATAAAGAAAAAGGCCCAGAGAGGCGAGTTGACCCTCCCAAGGTATTAAATGCTATTAAATGTCGAGTTGAGTCTTGGACTTAGACTTTGGGCTCCAGATCAACATCAGTTGCCTGGAGCTGGAGCTGCCCGACAGCTGGATCACTCAGAAACCTTCCCAGGCATCACGATGCTGAATTAAGAGAATTGGAGTTGGTATTAGGAATCTGGCTGTAAGCTCTCCCGCAGTAGTTTGGCCTTTCCAATCTTACCCACCAACTCTGTCCCTGCTGGCTGGCATGGCCAGCATGTATGTTCCCAGGAAGAGGCTTGTCAGTTTACCCCTTCTTCCCTGGCCATGTCATCCTGTGGCCAGGAGGCTCAGGTGTGGCTGGGAGGTGATCGGTGCTGGAGTCAGTGATCAGTTCAGCCAAATTACTCTGCTCAGCATCTCTTGGCCTGTGCCACCCACCTGGAATGCCTTCTTTTTCTGTGGAAGTGGACTGGACAGAGGTTTGCCTTATTCATCAAAATGACGTTCAGAGGGCAAATATGTGCCAAATGCCTGCAGCATGCAGGGCAACATGGGGACAGAGATGGCTCAGGTGTATGTTTGCCTTTAAGATACTCAAGCCTGGAAGGAGCTATAAGAAATGCACAGAAATGACAGTGCACCAGGGAGGGATGTGCCAGGTGGCAGGAGACTGTGCTCGGATTGTTCCAAGGCGGCAGAGATCACAAGAGGGTGGTGGATCAGGGAAGACAGGGTGGCACTTGAATTGGGCTTTGAAGGATGGCTCTAGCATCCTTCATATGTGGCATGGTTAGCAGAGATTCTGCTCCTAGGGCAGAAACTGTGGCTCTCAGGGCCATAGGAAGCA